>WFMF01000335.1:0-73990 GCA_011033025.1 Beroe forskalii
TGATTCCGCGCCCGACAAACTCAACGCTGTCAAAGGGGTGAGTCCTTCTACTTTTATGTGGTTTTTTCATTGTTGAAGACATGAGAGATTCGTGATCTGAGTTAAAAGAACAACTCATCGAAACGAATTTTGAACACCTGGGCCTGTTAAATGGTTATTACAATTTTGCCATCATGTCTTTCAATAATCACTGTCCACAGACTATGCATTCCAATCTATGGTGCTGTATACCAAATTTCACCAATTCTGGGATGACTGCCTAATACAATAGCAAATCATTAGACTTCAATTCTCAGTTACTTTCTTTGGCATGGGGGATGGCTAATCACTGATTAAGGTTACCTAATAACCAAATCAAAGCGTTTATTTCTCAAATCGATGTATTGTATCACACATTTAAACTTTAACTCTGCAAACTGTAGGTTAAACGATCATCCTTCGTTGGGCAATCAATGCTTGACAAAAGAAGTTAACGCCCACTCACTGACTTACCAAGAGATGTCATCCTCGGACATAACTTCGGATAAATCGTTCACCATTATCAGATAATTACAGTCACAACCTTGAGGTGGAATTAAACAATTAAAGGCGCTACAGAAAGCAAAGCTCTCAGCTCGATGTTTTATTTTATGTCAGAAGTCACCAACCCTTGTAACACAACCTCAACAGTTCAACACCCTATACAGTATACACTCTGCGAATTAGGAAGTAGGAACACTCCATAATTGATAATGCCTTAGAGTTAACTGCCCGTATCCCTAGGGGCAGAATTTATTCGTCACTTGCCTGCCTTCACAGTTGAAGTGAATAAATCTCTTCTGAACATTTCCAACATACCATATGCCATCCTTTTGTCATCCATCTCTTACTATTCAAACATTGATCTATTATTTTTTCTAACACACCCCTCTTCAGTCGCTGATGGCGTTCGCGAATAAGCAGCTGGGTCAAATCAACCGGGGTTGCAGTAACATTGAGGAGGACTTCAGTAACGGAGTTAACTTGGTAATGATGATGAGCCTGGCGGAGAATTACTACGTGCCCCTCTACTCGTTCAGCATGGAGCCTGAGGCTTACGATCACAAGTTGAATACTAGGGGGGTTGAGGGTTTTGGTATATTGCGTTTGGATCTGAACAGCTTTTACTTTTTAGTCTTAGTGTTGATTGATTTCTCAGTCTTAAAGAAGTTTTCAATGTTGACAATCTCGAAAAAGTTTTATTTCTATTCAACATCACTTTAATCTCCAACATTTTTATTTACACGCACAATTCCATCCACAGTTGCACAACGTGACTCTGGCTCTGAACCTCATGACAGAAGCCGGGATCCCCCGACCCAAGTGTACCGCTGAGAGCATCGTGAGCAAGGATCTCAAATCTACTCTCCGAGTTCTCTACGCCATCTACTCCAAGTACAAACATCTCGCTAAATAAAGCACCTGGAAATGGCCTGATAAGATGATGAATGATGATCACAGAGTATTGGTTTATCGCTACAATTGTTCAACTTAGAGAACCTTAGCTTGTGGTTCATGGTTGTGAGACTGATACTGTTGAATGTTTTATGAATTTTTAATTTATGATGAAAATATTATGAGGTATTTTGTTGATTCTATTTCTCGTTATCTCTTTTATAGCATTTTGTACATTACAATCAATCTGAATCATAGTTTCAGAACCTATTTCATGACTTGCAGTTGCCTTGCGTGTTGGATACATTAAACTGCAGTGACTCACAATTTGGGTAGACAATTTGATAGACAATAAGAGAAATCCAATAAGGTTAGCATTCAGTTTTTTCACAATCCGAATTTGAAGTTTGCTTGAAATTCCTTTAAATTTAACAATGTAATAACATCGATGTATTGAATGATATTGATTAAATTTGATGATGAAGCTTTTTCTCAGGAGAAAGTGTCATGGAATTCATTACATTTATAAATATTATATTTCAAATTATTCTATCAGCTGATGAACGTGTGCTCCTTTTCACCTTTTGTTTTTATCGACTGACGATGTTCGTCCCTTTCTTCTGACTTGGTGTTAGACACTGACAAGGCGAAATTTGGATTAGGTGATGTCCAAATTGCAAATGTGGAACTGGAACGTTGGTCGTTACGATTGTTTTAATTCTGGTATGGTAGTGGTATGTGACGCTGAGTGCCGACGGACATAGCCCGTTTATTTCTTCTGACTAGATGGCGAGAGCGCAAAGTGACGTCCAAATGTGGACAGTGGAACGTTGCGCCGCGCGCGAGGTTCCTAAGACCGCATAGGTGTGTGTACGCGCGCGGCGCTTCTGAGGAAGCGCGCCGCGCAATTACGCAAACAGGGATATAGATATACGTGTTCAGGGCCCTGGTTAGAGCAACGTGTTTAGCAACGCGCGAGGGTAGGGTAACATCCTGTCAAGTTTTGCCGTACGTTGTATGGCCCGCGAAGCGGCTGGCGTCAGCGCGGCGCTGATTCTCGAGAGGGTCTGTCAACGTCAGACAAGTCAAGTTACGAGGAGCGCGCGCCCGCCAGTTAGGGGAATAGGGGAAGGTTGCTAAACACGTATATCCCTGTGTGGCTCGCGCGGCGCGTACTTCCTAAGCCCGCATAGGTGTGTGTACGCGCGCGGCGCTTCTGAGGAAGCGCGCCGCGCAACGCAGACAGGGATATACGTGTTTAGCAAGGCGCGTACACACACCTATGCGGGCTTAGGAAAGGGGAAGGGCCAGCCATTGTTTGTCCCATGCCAGGCAAGGTCAGACAACGTCCGACAAAGATAGTAAGGTCGTAAGGATGGTTGTAGCTATACGAATATCGATAATAGACCATCCCGAGCGACGCTTTGCGGCTGTATCAGCGGGTCTGGTATTACCAGACAATAGAGAATGGCTTTGCCCTAACCAGGACCCTGGTTTTGCGCACAAAGTGCGCGGCAAGGGAAGGGTTGGTGAAATTCATTTATTCAAATTGTACGCGCCGCGCACATTGGCAAATTTACTTCGAGTATGCGCTTTCAATAACCATTTTCGCGGTAAAATCGCGTTGGATAAATCCATTCTGATTTTGACCCTCCGTCGATGGCATAAATCATTCGCTCGTTTTTGTCCTTTGTTACGATTTCAAGAAAGATGATTCTTACCGCTAGTCAACAAAGTCATTCACCGGATACTTTTGGAGATGACGTAAGTATATTATTCGAGCCCCACTAGCAATTTCATATTGTTCCTTCAGTCTTCATATTGATACTAAGATACCATTGTTCTGAAGTGTCCATAAATGAAGCAAAAGTCCATTCCTTTGAACATGATCGACTGGTAATAGGGAATGGCTACAATTGACGTGAAAAATTCTACCTTGGCTATTTCTGAAACTCAAATTGGTCACTCTGCGATGATTATTCAGACAATTCATCTTCAATTCTATCTTAATTCTTCAAGTTGCTGCCCATGTTTGGTTTTATTGCTGGTATCAATATGAGAAATGTGTACAAGTTGACTTCAGTTAACTTTGGTCGTGGAATACTAAATTCATTTGCAATTTGATGATTTTCCTTCAAACCAAAAATTGGTGGTTTTGGATAATTCAGTGATGGATTAGGAGTGAGCTGTTATAGATAATTATTTAGTCCATTTAGATTATGAAGCTTGTGTCCTGGTCTAATTGGCATTTTGCTCTTAAATCCAAAGTTTGATCTAAGAATGGTTATGGGTTTATATGGGACAGTATGTAACATGGAAAATTGCACGAAGATTAATTTTACTAGGCTGTAGAAGGTTTGAAATACCAAGTTAGATAACTATGCGCCCATTTGGTTGATTTACCCCGAATCTTCTAAAGTATTTCTTCACTTCTTCAGATGAAGATGTTTGCCAAGACCGGATCAACTACAAGTTCTGGATATTGTTCTAGTCCTCAGGCTTCTGACGAAAGTTTTGACGGAGACAAGCTGAGCAGTGTTCTTTCTGTGTGAAATATGATCTCACATTTTCAACCATCTAATTTAGTATTGACTTATACTCTTCGAGAAGAATTTTTTTCGGCCACCAAAATTTATCGGAGTTTTTTTTTATTGGTTTGAAAAACGTGAGGTGTCAAAACCGGGGGTTTTATTCTGAGATGCCACACACACACAAAGTAAATGTTCTGTATTTCGGTATTGCATCGTTAAAAATAGAACTTTTGGCTCCTAATAAAATTGACAAAAACCTAGGTGGGTACATAATTTGAAAATATCGGATGTCCACTGTTTTCAGAATGACGTTTTTGCATCACATCAGCATTTTAAAAATAATTCGGTTCCAAGAAATGCTGATTCGCAACACATTGAATTTAAATGTTGATGTAGGAGGAACAGAAATTACCGGTATATAAAATGTCATAATATAGCGATTAAAATCGAGACATTTTAAAACATTCTCGGTGTACACGGATTCACACAAATGCTTGCTAATCACGTTACTTTACATTTATTTTGAGACATCCTGTCCTTTTCCACCCATCCGTAACGGAATGAATGAGTATAGTTCTTATCACATTCACTGATATCCCGTGCCAGGTTCCATGTGTCATGTTTGGGAAATCGCACCCGGAAATCTTCTGCGGTCAAAATAAAAATAATTTTGTACCCGACTTTCATGGCTAATTTTTAACAGATCCCTATTATTTTTTATCCATCGTGTTCATTGATATTTCATGGTCCCAAGGATGAAAGGTTTGAAAATGGATTGTCACTCCTACTGTTAATTTCAGTCTGGAATGTTGTAGACCTTGTACAATGTACAATCTTGCTTGAAATGTGCATGTTTATTATGTACTCATATTTGATCATCTTCTCCAGCTCATCACTCAGATAATACACCTTTAAAACACGCCGTGAACAAATCACCGTGTTAAAACGTAGATCCCTCCCTTCGGTCTCAGTATGTGTACCAATACTGCCTCCAACAAATATATCAAATCAAGATTCAATTAATAAGTATTTATGTGTACTGTCCGCCTGTCTGATGGTCTCACCTAGCGGTCTGGTGCCGGGAGTCTGAGGCTCTTTGATGAGAACCATGTCAGTATGTTATTATATAGCCTCACTGCTACCACTACTGTTGCTCTTGCTTAGAAATATACTCTCCCAATTTATAAACCCTGTGTTAATCTCTTGATTGCATGTCAGGTTTGCTCGTTGTGCCGGTGTATTTTCCGTAGACTTTCCTATCAGAAAATGAGAGAGCTACACCACAGCTCGTGTGAGACAATATGAGATTGACTCTAAGGGATGTTGAGCTGGTTATATAATATAGTGTGGGGGATTCACAAAGATATCGGTTTATGTAGATATTTACCGATATATTTATTACAACTGGTTGATTGTAGGAAATTAATTTGGTAATTAAAACGCCATACGTAAGTGATGGTGAGGGATATTACGTATTGTCTCGGAAAGCGATATGATAGTTTCACTATCTCGAATTTGCTGTCTAACATGAATCTTTCTATCGATAACATTGGTAATGCTCAGTAGTCGTGGTATATGTCAGGAAACATAAGCTGAATTCTTTCTTGAGCTGCCGCTGATATCTTTCTAAATGCCCAGGATTATATAGTAGGATTACCCGATAATGCAGTAATTACTTGACATTTTAACATTGAGTCCCCTAACAACAAGGTATTCTTGTCAGCTTAGCTAGACACAATATGTGTACTTATCAGATAGGTTAACAGGTCGAGATTGTTGGTTGCATCACAGGAGACAAAACAGATCTGTGACGTCATTATCATACGTTATCATGGTGAATTGACGAGAACAACCTGTGTATATTTGTATGTGTATATTTGTATGTGTATATCCTTGAGCTCTACTGATATCAGACAGATGAGCTGCGCTACTAGTGGTAATGACGTCATCTTGTAATCGGTATCAGAGACAGGTGCATTGGAATTAGTGCATGCCTCCCGCCAGAAAATACAGATCTATCTGTGTCATCAACTTGCCATGTTAGAGCATGATGATGACGTCAGTATCACACAGCTAACCCAACACACTCGGTAACTTGTAACTGATATTAGTATCGCAGTGCATTAGACAGCACAGATACATGTAGGAGGTAATCATAGTATCAGGTACACTGTATCAGGTACATTGTATCAGGTACAGTATCAGGTACAGGTAGCTGATTAAGCTTTCAACATAATTGCACCTTGCCAGACGTGGCTGGCTAAATCAGACATCATATCAAGTGTTTGACAGGAAACTTAGAGGTTCTACGTATCCAGTAAGACGTTGACCATGGGGAATATAAGAGCTACGATATCACTTTACTATTTGAAGTCGTAATCATTACGTCATCTTAAGCCGTGTAAGCGCCAGTTTATCTTGAGTGGCACGTGTAGATAATAGAGAAGCTCTGAAACGAGATGTTTGCTCTGGACATTCTATTCGAGATAGAAGTTGGAACTGTTCACAATAAAATGTCAATCACAGTAGAAGATTGTGATGAAATAATTTCATTAAATTTTGAACGCGCCATGTTAAGATGCTACTACGATGACTAAAATATAATTCCATCGCATTTTATTGAATTTCAAATTACTTTTACGCAACAGGAGCGCTAAAAATCCATTTTTTCATTTTATTTTTTGGTTTCAAATTTCTGATTTCACTATAAAAATTAACGCTTAACAGATTTAAAATCTAACGCTCTGAGCACTGCCAGTACCAGTACAACCAACTTCCCTAATTGGCCAATTAGTCACAGCGACACATCCGACAGAGTGAATGTTGATGGATGTGTCACTGCTCCCCTGTTCGACGCACGAAAGAGCGACTCCTTCCAGTTCTGAAGCGACTCCTACCAGTTCCGAGTTCACTTACAGAGCTGTGGAACACGCTCTAGTCATTATACCCAACATGGGTAAGATCCTCCTGATCTCCCTGATTTATAACACACTGCCGAGTTGATCCAGCTATTTAACGGTCGGATTGTAACCACACGGTATGATGGCCGCTTTGGTGTTTAATCGAGTGTTCGGGGAAGTATTTTATAGAGGATTAGATAGATCGTGCGGACCGAATCTACTTACATTATATAAACAGGATTACAACATTTAATAAACGGGTTACAGACTTGACACATTGACATAATCTGTGACACTATAATTCACTGGAGTAAGGTTAATTGTGTACCTCTTATATAAACGGGGTTTAACCAAAATTTAGTCAAATCTAACGGAATTTAAACGATCTCGTACGAGGGGCCATTAATTCCTTAAAGTGGGGGTCTTTAAAGGCTACTTCTTTTACCGCTCAATTATAAACTGGAAGTGAAACACCGGAAACCGTAGACGATGGTTGAAGGTTGGTAAAGGATGGAGAGAGAAAGAATATTCTACATAAAATCATCTGGTCGATAATAACATATCAATTGCAAATCTTGACAACAGCGATCGGAATTGAAGAACTTACAAAACTTACTTACAAAAACTTACAACCCCCTCTAGAGAGTTGCTAGAGGCGCTACATCGCTACAGTACTTACAGGCCATTGGTAAGTTACACAGCTACAGTACTTACAGGGCATTGGTAAGTTACACAGCCACAGGACTTACAGGGCATTGGTAAGTTACACAGATACAGTACTTACAGGGCATTGGTAAGTTACACAGTACTTACAGGGCATTGGTAAGTTACACAGTACTTACAGGGCATTGGTAAGTTACACAGTACTTACAGGGCATTGGTAAGTTACACAGATACAGTACTTACAGGGCATTGGTAAGTTACACAGTACTTACAGGGCGTTGGTAAGTTACACAGCTACAGTACTTACAGGGCAATGGTAAGTTACACAGCTACAGTACTTACAGGGCATTGGTAAGTTACACAACTACAGTACTTACAGGGCATTGATAAGTTACACAGTACTTACAGGGCATTGGTAAGTTACACAGTACTTACAGGGCGTTGGTAAGTTACACAGTACTTACAGGGCATTGGTAAGTTACACAGTACTTACAGGGCGTTGGTAAGTTACACAGTACTTACAGGGCATTGGTAAGCACAGTACTACATGGGGCGTTGGTAAATTACACAGTACTTACAGGGCATTGGTAAGTTACACAGTGAAACAGGGCGTTGGAAATACACAGTAAACACACAGGGCGTTGGTAAGTTACACAGCAGTACTTACAGGGCATTGGTAAGTTGCACAGTACTTACAGGGCATTGGTAAGTTACACAGTACTTACAGGGCATTGGTAAGTTACAGTACTGACAGGGCATTGGTAAGTGCGGCAGGAGACTTGGATCGCTCCTCCTCGAATAGCTGGGAGAGGATGTTGTGGGCGATGTGCTCACTGTTCGTGTTGCTGTCCCCCCACATTTTGTAGCTGCTACTCCCAAAGTAGTCCAGCTGAAACACAAGGAAATATCTTATTTTGTGAAACTCAAGGAAATGTTTTAAATTTATGAAAAATGATGATGAAATATTGAGTTCTTATCGAATAAAAATTAGAAAAAGATATTGTAGAGGTATGAAATTATTAAGCAAAACAATCAATCATGATCAACCAAATTTAGTATTGACTTACGTTGATGCTTAAATTTCATAAATTTGGAACGCACAATTTAATTCCTACGTCCTTGTCAGTTAAAATACATTGCAACATCTGTATTGAAAATTGCGCTAGAGCCTGGATGACGAATACTAATTAACTTACGCCACATAATACGATTTCAGACTTTGGTGGGTGCATACAGGGGGAGGCAATGTGGTCAACGGTACATCAGAGCCTCTGGTAAACTCAGTTTATTCATTATCCCTACTAAATACAGTTCATCAAACTGTGTTCATAATGCTGAGTGCTTACATCGCCCGATAATGATGTTCCGATCGATTATAACCATGAATAACGAGCTTTACAATACGTTTAGGTAATCCCAGGACCGAGTCCTAAGCGCAAGATTTTCGAAAAAACTTCAAAAAAATACTGACAATTTCCAGCAAATCCCAGAAGCATTTGACGACTTTTATGATTCACAAAAATAAAACGAAAGGGGTATATTCACAACCTGTCCGATTCACTGTATACAAGTTGAACAAGCATTACAATTCACATATCCCAATTAGTATAGTAATTGCAATTAGTATAGTAATTGCGACACAGAAGGGAAACATGTAACGACCAATAGGTACATTATCCAGGCAATCTGAATACACAAGACATGATATAGCACTGCTTGTAATATTATTACGCTCTAAAATTTAACCAGGAAATATAATACACGATGAGAAATATACGAGAATAGAACTAATATACTTTAGTACCAGAAATACAGGCGACAAGAAATTCAGGCACTCTACATTACGACGACACGATGTATAAAAGGCGATTTTTCTGGAAATCTTTAACGAATACAACGGTCAAATATCAAGGACAGCATTATATCTACGGCAAGAAATCAAGACGAATTTTTCTGGTACCAACGTATCCATGAGAAGATCATAGCGAGAAAGAGAGTCTATACGCGAAGTGCACGGTCCATGAGAAACAATGATATTATGCATTTACTAATCATGGAAGAACGCTCCCAGTATACAAGCAACCGTACGATATACATCAATTTATTGATGGATGAGTAATTCAAATTCAGCTCAACAAATGCACAGCAATACATCATGTATACATAACGTATGTACAAATAAATGTACATTTTGTACATAATATGTATACATCACAAAGTACACAACGAACCTGGATCGTCAGAGGAGCAACACATACCTTCAATCACATTTCACAATGTGCCTGCTGCTGCAGCACGATCTCATATACACTCGATCTCTCTCTCTCTCTGCGTACCCCCACCGCTTCACGGTATCTTTACCTTACTACCGCGCATCCAGCTACATATATTTATTTATATGTCATTATCCCTTTAAAAGGCATATAAAACAAGAGAATCTATACGTCTATTATTTTATATATACGCATGAAATTTAAAGTAGTGACGAGGGGAGCAAATGTCAACATTTTCGTGACTAAAAACTTATTATTCAGCCAAATATTATATATCTCACTTCGTTCGCCATTGGGACAATTGGTGATGATATTGTACGCCATTGTGTGCTATTGCGAGATTTTAGTAAATTGCAACGCTGTGATGACCAAAGTGATGAAGATCGAACTACAATTAATATAAAATATTTAATGAAAATTCAACGCAGGAGAGGTCTACAGTAGTACAGTGTGACGCGCGAGTTAATTTGAACCTCCGAGCTCTCTGTCAAGGGAAAGGAAACATGAAATCGAATAGCCATGTCCAGAGAGGGAGAGAAAGAGGAAGAGAGAGCCGGAGAGGAAGAGGAAGAGGAAATTAATTGACTTTAGAGATTACAAAAGGGGCGAACGATTGCAGGGTAAAAAAGCGTATAAAATGAGCGAAAAAGTTAACGACTTAAAAATTAATACCTCTGAGTATTTCGTGATTCATAAAAATATTAGCAACGAAGAACAGTACTATGATCAAAATGATCCTAAATATAAAAGAATAAAGAATGACTCTTAGGCTACCAAGAAAGTATTTAATAATTGAAACTCGTCACCCAGCTCCCCACTCAAGCAAATCACTGCATGATAACAAACATATTACCTTGCTCCAGTAGGTCGGGAACCGAGAATATGACGAATTTACGTCATTGACTCAACATTTTAAAACATGATGGGGAGATCATGGAGTAGGCGCGTACCTATCATTTCGCGACTAGGAGCTTACATTTAAAGAGAAGAGACTATGTAACTAATATAAATATATCCATAATTCACAAGTAGAATAACTTACACAAATAATATATTTTATAACTTATGTGTACATATATATGTAAACTTTTGTCACTGATAACGTTCCATAGGAATTAACACTTAAAGCTCACTCTTCGTAATTTATTACAACAAGAGGGGTATATTTTACTTAAATTTTAAATCACAGGTTATTTGCCGGTAAAATGAAGAAGTAACGTTTTTTAATCGTGTTTTATCATCACCAAAATAACATGTTCATAACAAAACAGTTTTGCAATCGGTTACAGTCTCAAATTTAATCAAGAATATATACGATCATCCATTCATAAATTTACGATGTATATTACGAAATGTACTCAAAGTTATAAAAGAGATAAAATCATCTTGGCGTGATGAGACCGATCTTTTATGGTCAATAATAATGCGAGTAATTTAAGGATAAAAATAGTAAATATTTATTAATGGTGTCCGCCTTCACAGTACACACAAACCAAAACAGAGCGATTCCTTAAATTCACAGAACACGCTTTAAAGGAGGAACATGTTTGAACTTGAGGAGGCGTTAAGGTTCGTGGGTCTGTCTGTGTTTGTTTGTTTGTGACTCTCTGTTAGTGTTTGTTTCTTTGTTTGTGAGTGTGACTCTGTGTTTGTGTGTACGTGCCGTGAAGCAAGTTCCTGATCACAGCAGACCAAAGGCGCCCTATTGTTATATTTACCTGACAGGAAACTCATAACACCATCAATCGTCGTGTATGGTTTGAAGTGCAAACTTACACAACATGAGGCATGTCACGGTCCAATGATAGAGGATTGGAAGTGATGTCATCATGATGGTTTAAAATGACGAATTCATAGCGTCAAACGAGCTACTTTCTGTGTGCACTAATATATACATGATAAGACATTTGATATAGCCAAAATGTTAAAGTTATGGTTTAATTCATGATAATATTTACAATGATATGAACAGTTGAATATTATGATGAACAATAATGCCCCTCTGTTTAACAAACAACATTTTAACACAAAGTAACACTCTCCCGTTTGCTTCTGTGATAATTTAAACCCTAATTTATTAATTTTCCGTGACAGTGTACAAAAAAATGGGTTTCGTGGAAAATTCAGAATATTTAAAATGTCAAATTTTATTTACAGCTCAAATTTCAAATATACGACAATCATAATAAATTTCTCTTCGTGGCATTTTCTTCAAGGATTGTCAGTAAAATTCATACCAACATAGACGGGTCCCGGCAAAATAACCGCATATAATCATAAAATCTATTCACATCAGTGACCTCATAATGAAATAATGCTCGGTTGATGTTAATTCCGGAGCAATATTTTAAATTACTCAACTCAAAATTACGTCACAAATCGCAAGTTATTTATAATCCCGGAATTAGCTCTTTCTTAAGATTAATCATCATAGGGCCCGCAATACTGCTGGATTGAATAATATCATCACGTAACGACAAATTTCAAAGTGGGATTGATTTGCTGCCTAGTAATTGGTTAAATAGGAATCCTGGATTTGTGGTGAAAAACAATATAGCGAATCATAATCAATCTTACTTCTTCACTTACTCCAACATCATTTCTCCATTAAACTTTCCACTTAAAATAATCACTTTCACGTAACCTACTTTCAACACAAAGCTCTCCTCCCCCCTACAAACCCTCCTCTTCCTCCTCTCTCTCTCCTCCAACTCTCTCTAACTCTCTTAAGTCGCTGCACAGCGTGCAGGCCTGCATGTGAAACCAGTACCAGGTAATTTCCCTGTTGCCGGAGGGTACACATGAATATATTACCTCCTCCTTCTCTCCCGGTAATATGCCCCGAGGGTAGCTCCACGCTGGGGGGAACTAATTATATAAATATATATATACGACGGGAGGAAGTGGGGCTCAAAACGCGCCATTGTGAGCCATGATAGTGACGTCATACGTCTCGGTGAGCCGTGGTTTATGCGCTGCATGAAGTTCTGTAGAAGGGGGTTGCTGCAGTGCTGTGTAACGGGGGAATATACACACAAGCGTACAAGCGCACTAACAGACATACACACATACACATACACACATTCCAACCTACACTCGCGCGTACCACAAATATCAACATACATACACTGGCGCGCACACTCGAACATGTTCCAACATACACACAAACGCTCAAAAACACTCATACAGAAAAAAACACGTACACACTAAAACATACACACACCAAACTGGGGAGGGGCATTTTCTCAAGATTCCCCTGTTTCTTCCTTGAGGGGTCTGGTTGTGCTCTCAGAGGGAATTTAGAGTGTAGACTGGAATACCACACAATGAGCAAGGAGCATGTGCTGTAATCAGCAATCTATATTATAGGACTGAAAAGGAGGAGGAATCTCACTTTTCACGGGCCGATATCAAATAGTATGTGATTTATCACAAAGAAGAAAATATGGTCAGGGTTTGATGTACGTGTCACGTGAGCTATGCAACGGCGTGGCCGAACGAGACAGAAGAAAAAACACGTTCAAATTCAAGTCCATCAAAGACAAACATTTTCACGGCCACGATCTTTTCAAGAGGGTCACCTAGGTATATAGACATGACACATCCGAGTGCCACTTCTTTGCTCGGTGTTTTGTAGATTAAATATAATACGATAGAGTACAAAGACTTTCTACGCGCCGTCCAATGAACATCGAACATCCGTTAATGCAAATTGGTGTGTCACTTGCTGCTGTCTTAAATATAATATCCCCGGGACGATTATTCCCTATTAAGAGCGAGCAGCTACGAGGAGTCATGTCAAAGACTCTTTAAAAGAGCGATTCTGTGAAACCTCCAGCATTCGTGGGATTTTGTGGACTGCTTCAGGATTCTTGGGAATTCGCGAACTGCTTTAATTTAGAACTTTGACAATACCAAGTGGTTTAAAAAGACCAGGGTGGGTTGTTGTAAAAGACCAGGGTGAGTTGTTGTAAAAGACCAGGGTGGGTTGTTGTAAAAGACCAGGGTGGGTTGTTGTAAAGACCAGGGTGAGTTGTAGACCAGGGTGGGTTGTTGTAAAAGACCAGGGTGGGTTGTTGTAAAATGACCAGGGTGTTGTAAAAGAGTAATAATATTCTTATAGCAGGTGTAGAGACGCACCAACACTCTTATATATCATGAGTAATTAGAGTGGAGATAAGAGCTGTAAATATATTACACATGCTATACACGATCCTCTGTCACGTGATTCTCGCATTCTCTACACACACACACACACATACATAAATATATATAGGAGTAAGAGTGTGTGTGTGTTCGTGGGCTGAGGCAGCACTGCTATGATTTCCAGTGCGGCCCTACTTTCATATTAATTATCTATGTATCATATATGACTTAATTTGGTGACTTCGTGCAGACAGAATCTCACAGCTCCTGAGATATGTTGTTACAGACACACAAACACACTTGGTGGTAGTTATAAGCGAACGAACGAACGGAAGACACAAAAACAAAGTGGAACGTGGGACGCAAAACAACGAACAGTAATATACAAACAATCCTAGAGGGTATATGAGTTACGTCATGTCTACCCTGAACGATGGAAGCAGTGTTCCGCTCAGCATAGATGTTACAAAAATCTCGTTAAAACGGTTACTATTTGTGTGTTTACTGATAGTTCAAAGACCAAAGTTCGAAAAGTTTGAATCTGTATTTTATGCGGTTTTATGGCGGTTTTTTGGCTTGAATTTAATTCTGGGTTCAGAGTTCAGTGTTTATATGACTCAAGTTACTCTTTGAATTTTCATCTGGACAAACCACACTGTACAGAAGTGCTGCCATCTTTGACCTGGAAGTTCTATGATTTGGTGTGTATGAAGTATGTCTGGCGTACTACGAAGCTAGCAGTTTGAGCAGGTCACGTGTCCCACATTAACTATGAATATGAGTTTGTACTTTGTAAGTTCACGCAACGAGAAGACTTGTCAACTAGGCGTGAGTTGCGGTCAGGTGTGAAGTAGGTCGGAAGACAGCTTTATCTGCTGAGCACGGACCGTAGACTGCTTCCCGTGACGTCATTTTCACACCTTATAATAGCGTTTTGATGACAAATCACGGACTACTTCTCCCTCCCAACACCGCATGTATGTGCAATGTGTGTTGTCAAAGATAAACACACTCTTTCTGAGTAGAGGGTGCACTCTGTGGTACTTGACAACATAATGAGACCCGGGTAAAGCTGCTGCTGCAAAGGTGTTGATCGGTGAGGGAACCAGATAATGTTATCAGTTAATTGGTGTGTGTGAATGTGTGTTTGAATGTGTGTGAGTGTGTAGGTTAGTGTGTGAGTTGGTGTACTTAAATGGACTCTGTGGGTTGGTGTAGTGATTAGTGATGGAGTTTGGGAGGGTATAGTACACTCCCATTTGACAGTCAACTCAAGATCTTCTCTTTCATAACCAGAAGGAGAAGAAGGAGGAGGATTGTGCACACAAAAACATGTGTCTGGCCATTCATTCTGTGTCCCTCACTGACCCTTATTATCAGCATTATCATCTGATACCATTGGTATAATTAAAGTCTTAGAGGCTCTCACTTCTTGCACTATTGCGACCTGGGACGAAGGACCAGATTACAGGAGTTTGGCATTCCTCAATGATAATAATAATAATAGATCAGGAGAAGGAGTATCAGGGACACAGTTAAACAGTTGGGTCTCCCAAAGCACACACTCACCTCACTTCTTTATTATAATCGACCAGTAATAATCCATGCTAATCTGCGAGATGTACGCGAGACGTAGCGGTGACTTGCAATGAAAACGAACCAATGGGAGGGAAGGACGGGGGTCAGACAACCAATGACAAAGGCTCTGACAGGCCACGTGGGAGTGATGAGGGAGCAGGATTAGGGTGCAACAATAAACATACTTTTATATTGCCCTCCCCCTCCATGATATTATATACCGGATGATTGGCCGCTTGACAGCAGGTGATTCCTGTATGATAGAACATGCGGGACTCAAGTGTGTGTCTGGGTGTTTGTGCGTGTGTTTGTGCGGGTATAATTGTGCTGGTTTGCGAGGGAAAGTGGGCTACTACTGGACAATTTTTTGGATTCAAAAGCTCACATGCCAAGAGTTCACATCTTGAGTTTTTACCTGAGCCATGCATTCATGCAGCATCACTCCATACCACAATCATTACTACTGAGCTTACAGCAACACCACTCACTTCATGTCTCATGATATTAATCGCTCATTTCACTCACTCACTATATCACTCACTCACTCACTCTACCACTCATTTCACTCACTCACTCACTCGCTCTACCAATCATTCCACTTACCCAGTCGCCCACTCACTCAGTCATTTTAACCCAATAGCTCTATCACTCATTTCACTCACCGTCTCGTCAGTCACTCCATCACTTCAAACACCACAACCCATATGATGATTGGAAATATAACATCATTACATTCACCTGTGCGATTCCGACAAATTATCTTAGTGATACAAAACCAATGACAACATACACAATACACATGTACAATAGACGCAAAGGATTTAATCTATCAAATGAAATCCGGTACCGAGTGTATGACGAGTTTTAAGATGATTGATAGGCGCATTATATCCACGTCATTATCTGGACTCAGAATAGTGACTTAAGGACAACCAAACTGAACCAGCTTTTCATAGCTCGGGCATTACGTAATGAAGGTGTAAGTAGTGTGTCGTATTGCTGGAAATTATACAACGCTGTCTATGAATGAACGTGTTATGGTTCATGTTATGTTGCCATTTGCAAACCTGAGATATGGACGGATCAGACTACAGCAATTCTGTGCTGTAGTGCGTAGATTAAAATACAACCACAGAAATGCTTTGAATTTGAATTTGAATATCATTTTACAGCTACATATCCTAACTTTGTGATCCGCGTCTTTGTGTCTGAATTGCAGTACATTTGACCGTAAAGCACCCCATATTTCAACTCAATAAAAATTCTTATAACCAAAAAGCGTTAAATTACATATTCTCTATGTGACTAATCACCACGCGGGATGAGAACATACGATAAATGCGGAACGCAAGCATATGTGACACTGAGAACGAATGATTGCATTCCAACCAAGTGGAGGGTCTCAGGAAGGAATTATTGCAATAATTTGATGGCTTTAGATACGCGAGAAATATTGTAATAATATAGAATTTATTATAAACCCTCGATATATAGGCACAGTGGACTAGCAGCGGCGATCAGCGTACTCTAGATCTCAGAATGCGCCGGACACCGTGTCTTTATCAAACCTCAAATGTTGGTTCCTTCGTCACACGGCACCGCCTACTTTTCGAGCACGGAGTTAATAAGAAACTTTGTCAAGCAATATAGGTGACATCGTTTATACCATATATGGAAGTAAGTTTTTATAAGCTCCCACACCGTCGTGAGCGCAAGCTATCAGAGCGAGAGAGACATCGTGTTATGGTGGGTATATATAAAATACTGCTAAATAACCTGCGCGGTTTAGAGCACTTTAACTCCTTTGGAGCTCATATTCGGAGACCCTTGGAGGAGAGAGTGAGAGCGAGCATTTAACGGGGAAGGCAGTTTTCTAATTCAGGAATTATATCGCGATTATAACATACGATTTCCAGCCTTTCCGTGTAGAGCGAAATCACCTCATTTCATCCTGTATTAAAAACACGGAGCAGAGTACCTAATTTAATAATGCAAAACGTGTAATTCTTAGGAACCCAGGGAACAGGCCATGTTATTTTAAGGTATGTGTTGTGAAATATTTGGTGCATGTACCGTACGGGTGTATCGATTACCCCCGTATAAGATTTACAGTCCTCTTCGCCCCTCGAGGGTTGATGCGTGGCAATGTTTCCACCCAGATCTGATGTTAATGAGATTATCACCCAGTGCAATTAGTGCAAGGACACTAAATGAGAATAAATAAGAAGGGAGAAACTCCTTTTTTCCCCATGGGCTGATTAGATTTCAATAAGCAACACTTATTTGTTACCGCAGGAGTGAATCACCTCTCACATCATTAGCCGCAATCCAATTAGACCTCCAATTAATGTCATGTAGAGCTATAGTGCGGGGTGTAACACTTGAAATCGGATCAAAGTGGAAGCAATTTCATCTAGGCGTGACCCTTCCCCTGCGAGCTGTGTAGCTTTACAGCCATCCATTGGCGTGTAATTTCAGCCAACTAAATTACCATGATTCCCGGTGAATTGGGCAGTATAAACTGATTACAGGCATGATATAATAATGGCTACTTTGTCGGCTGAGTACAATACTTCGCTCCGGCAATATAATTATTATTATTATGGGATGATGTAATCCTTGAAATATATGCCACTACACCCAAAGTTCCGTGATACGCCCTCTCTAAAGCGGAAGATGGCATAATTATTGCGGATAAAGGGATGGAAATGTCCGGCTTCTTATTGTTTGTATTGGGTGTGTTATTTTGTAGCTAAATAAACAAAAAGGAAAGGCTTTTATACTGTAATTCTTCTGTGAATTACTGAAGAACATTTTACTGAGAATTCATTAAATGTACCACGTAACCTGGAATTTCAAGTAATTAAGTGACTTGTTTGGTGCCAGTGACAGAAAGTTGCACGGAGAAATTTTGCAAGTTACTTATCGTAAGGAAAAATCTGCCAATAATTAAATGCATATTATCGGATAATTGTCTAAAACATTTTAACCGGGAACAATTTGTTCTCGGTGATAAGCTAGATGACAGTGTGGAGTTTTATTCTCACCGAATAATTCGATTTGAAAAACAGTGTAGAATTGGCGAAGAATCCGCTCTAAAATCCGCTCCAAAACATTGTCGGATTTCCTCATTCCCGCCTGGTCATGATTACCTCATGAAAATTCGATTTAACGTGTTCACAGTTATTACAAAACAGCCAGGAATTGCGACAAATGCCATAAATTTAAGCGTTTCTCACCAATCGTATTACAGAAAGATTGCTTCCCCTTTGAATAATAGTCAGCTACAGTACGAGGATAGTGAAACTATCATATCGCTTTCCGAGACAATACGTAATATCACTTACGTATGGCGTTTCAATTACCAAATTAATTTCCTACAATCAATAAAAATATCGGTAAATATCTACATAAACCGAGATCTTTGTGGATCCCCCACACTATATTATATAACCAGCTCAACACCCCTTAGAGTCGATCTCATATATTGTCTCACACGCTCTGTGGTGTAGCTCTCGCTCTCATTTTCTGATAGGAAAGTCTACGGAAAATACACTCAGTTTTTTTTATAAGAAACTTATTGAAATCCTAGGCTACAAGTTTCTTATTTTTTCACGATTTTGAGCCTAAAAGTTTCTTAATCGGTTTCTTAATTCTACATACCGACATACCATTACGAAAAAATGACTACGAAATTTCCAACATAGGAACCTACTGTGTAGACTGTAGTTGAGGATTAGAATCGAACCTTCTGATATTTTCAGTTAAATTATACACTTTTAAGCATGTAGGTACCTATCTTAAAAGATTTGTGCAGCTGTATACAATAATGTTCAGGGATCTTCATCAAATGTTCTTCCAAAAAAGTTTGAAATTTTGAAATTTAGATAATATCTAAATCCTATAATGCTTGGAACTTTTGGAAATAGATATGGAACTGTAATAGTGTCCTGTCGCAACAACAATTTCTAAATTTCAGTTTTGTGCTTTAGTATCTGGCATGTTACTTTAAACCGAAAAAATCATGAAAGATTCATTTTAAATTTCTATTCTATATTATGATCAATTATCACATATCCAGTGTAATACTGTAATAGAAGTTCAATAAAGTACTAGATTAGTTTCGGAATGTTCACAATCAAAAATGAGGGTCTGGGGCGCAGCCCCATAAATAACGTATCATGTTAAAGAATTTCAGTTGCAATAAGTTTTTATACACAAATTTCAAAATTCTAGGCTAGAAGTTTCTTAATTTCTTAATTGTAAAATCAGTGAAGTTTCTTAATTTTCCGAAATTCTAGGCTAAGTTTCTTAAATTTTCGGAAATCCTAGGCTAAGTTTCTTATAGACAGTTTCTTATAAAAAAAAACTGAGTGTACACCGGCACAACGAGCAAACCTGACATGCAATCAACAGATTAACACGGGGTTTATAAATTGGGAGAGTATATTTCTAAGCAAGAGCAACAGTAGTGGTAGCAGTATAATAATAACATACTGACATGGTTCTCATCAAAGAGCCTCAGACTCCCGGCACCAGACCGCTAGGTGACCATCAGACAGGCGGACAGTACACATAAATACTTATTAATTGAATCTTGATTTGATATATATATTCTGTGGAGGCAGTATTGGTACACATACTGAGACCGAAGGGAGGGATCTGAGTTTTAACACAGTGATTTGTTCTTACACACAGCGTTGTTTTAAAGGTGTATTATCTAAAGTGATGAGCTGTAGAGGATGATCAAATGAGTACATAATAAACATGCACATTTCAAGCAAGATTGTACATTGTACAAGGTCTATAACATTCCAGACTGAAATTAACAATAGGAGTGACAATCCATTTTCAAACCTTTCATCCTTGGGACCATGAAATATCAATGAACACGATGAAAGACAAAAATGATAGAGATCTGTTAAAAATTAGCCATGAAAGTTGGGTACACAAATATTTTTATTTTGACCGCAGAAGATTTCCGGGTGCAATTTCCCAAACATGACACATGGAACCTGGCACGGGATATCAGTGAATGTGATAGGAACTAGACTCATTCATTCCGTTACGGATGGGTGGAAAAGGACAGGATGTCTCAAAATAAATGTAAGTAACGTGATTAGCAAGCATTTGTGTGAATCCCTGTACACCGAGAATGTTTTAAAATGTCTGGATTTTAATCGCTATATTATGACATTTTATATACCGGTAATTTCTGTTCCTCCTACATCAACATTTAAATTCAATGTGTTGCGAATCAGCATTTCTTGGAACCGAATTATTTTTGAAATGCTGATGTGATGCAAAAACGTCATGCTGAAAACAGTGGACATCCGATATTTTCAAATTATGTACCCACCTAGGTTTTTGTCAATTTTATTAGGAGTCAAAAGTTCTATTTTTAACGATGCAATACCGAAATACAGAATATTTACTTTGTGTGTGGCATCTCAGAATAAAACCCCCGGTTTTGACACCTCACGTTTTTCAAACCAATAAAAAAACTCCGATAAATTTTGGTGGCCGAAAAGAATTCTTCTCGAAGAGTCAATACTAAATTAGATGGTTGAAAAAGTGAGATCATATTTCACACAGAAAGAACACTACTCACCTTGTCTCCGTCAAAACTTTCGTCAGAAGCCTGAGGACTAGAACAATATCCAGAACTTGTAGTTGATCCGGTCTTGGCAAACATCTTCATCTGAAGAAGTGAAGAAATACTTTAGAAGATTCGGGGTAAATCTACCAAATGAGCGCATAGTTATCTAACTTGGTATTTCAAACCTTCTACAGCCTAGTAAAATTAATCTTGGTGCAATTTTCCATGCTACATACTGTTCCATATAAACCCATAACCATTCTTCGATCAAACTTTGGATTTAAGAGCAATATGCCAATTAGACCATGACACAAGCTTCATAATCTAAATGGACTAAATAATTATCTATAATAGCTCACTCCCAATCCATCACTGAATTATCCAAAACCACCAATTTTTGGTTTGAAGGAAAATCATCAAATTGCAAATGAATTTAGTATTCCACGACCAAAGTTAACTGATGTCAACTTGTACACATTTCTCATATTCTGATATTGATACCAGCAATAAAACCAAACATGGGCAGCAACTTGAAGAATTAAGATAGAATTGAAGATGAATTGTCTGAATAATCATCGCAGAGTGACCAATTTGAGTTGAAGAAATAGCCAAGGTAGAATTTGTCACGTCAATTGTAGCCATTCCCTATTACCAGTCGATCATGTTCAAAGGAATGGACTTTTGCTCCATTTATGGACACTTCAGAACAATGGTATCTTGGTTTCAATATGAAGATTGAAGAAACAATATGAAATAGTTAGTGGGGCTCGAATAATATACTTACGTCATCTCCAAAAGTATCCGGTGAATGACTTTGTTGACTAGCGGTAAGAATCATCTTTCTTGAAATCGTAACAAAGGACAAAAACGAGCGAATGATTTATGCCATCGACGGAGAGTCAAAATCAGAATGGATTTATCCAACGCGATTTTACCGCGAAAATGGTTATTCAAAGCGCATACTCGAAGTATATTTACAAATGTGCGCGGCGCGTACAATTTGAATAGATGAATTTCACCCACCCTTCTCTTGCCGCGAACTTTGTGCGAAAAACCAGGTTCCTGGTTAGGGCAAAGCCATTCTCTATTGTCTGGTAATGCCAGACCCGCTGATACAGCCGCAAAGCGTCGCTCGGGATCACGGGATGGTCTATTAATCTATTATCGATATTCGTATAGCTACGATTCCCCTAACCAGGGGTGGTTTAGTCGACGGACGTTGCCCCGTCTATTGATGGATTTCTCCCATCCCTGCGCGCAACACTCGGAGGTTTGGAGGGTCGCGGAAAATCTTGTGTGCGCGGCGGAGGGTAGGGTAACATCCTACAACCCCGTCTATTTCTTCTGACTGGATGGCTATCAAGGGCGAGGTTGCAAAGTGACGTCCAAACTCCAAATGTGGAACGTTGCGCCGCGCGCGAGGGTAGGGTAACATCCTACGATGGTTTAGCGCTTGCCGCGCACTCCGTGCGCGTAACCAGGGTCCTGGTTAGGGCAATCTAGGACCTTGCCAGGCGTTGCATGGGACAGACAACGTCTGGCAAGTCGATGACCCTTCAATTCCCCTAACCGGCACGGGCGCGCGCACCTCGATATAGGATGTTACCCTAGTCCCTATAATAGTCGATGCGCGTCGTAACTAATTATCGCGCGCGCTGAAAATATCCCGCGCATTGGATTCATCGTGGATGGTTTACATAACATGAATTGCACCGCGGCTGCACGATATGTCATTATGCAGTAAAAAGAGCCGGTGCTCACGAGCAGCAAGCATTATCAAACGGGGTACAAGGAGCCGGTGCTCACAGATTCACAAGCAATTAGCCAAATCAAATGGAGTAGATAGAGCCGGGCCCATAGAGTCACAAGCAGCAAGCATTATCAAACGGGGCAGATAGAGCCGGGCCCACAGGCCAGAGTCACCTGCAGCAAGCATAATCAAATGGAGTAGATAGAGCCGGGCACACAGAGTCTCCTGCAGCAAGTATAATCAAATGGAGTAGACAGAGCCGGGCCCACAGGCCAGAGTCACCTGCAGCAAGCATAATCAAATGGATTAGATAGAGCCGGGCACACAGAGTCTCCTGCAGCAAACATAATCAAATGGAGTAGATAGAGCCGGGCACCAGAGTCTCCTGCAGCAAACATAATCAAATGGAGTAAATAGAGCTGGGTCCGAAGAGTCACAAGCAGCAAGCATAATTAAATGGACTAGACAGAGTCGGGCACACAGATTCTCCTGCAGCATTAAGCATAATCAAATGGGGTTCATAGAGTCGGGCACACAGAATCTCCTGCAGCAAGCATAATCAAATGGGGTAGATAGAGCCGGGCCCACAGAGTCACCTGCAGCAAGCATAATCAAATGGGGTAGATAGAGCCGGGCCCACAGAGTCACCTGCAGCAAGCATAATCAAATGGATTAGATAGAGCCGGGCACACAGAGTGTCCTGCAGCAAGCATAATCAAATGGGGTTCATAGAGCCGGGCACACAGAGTGTCCTGCAGCAAGCATAATCAAATGGAGTAAATAGAGCCGGGTCCACAGAGTCACTTGCAGCAAGCATAATCAAATGGAGTAGATAGAGCCGGGCACACTGAGTCTCCTGCAGCAAGTATAATCAAATGGAGTAGACAGAGCCGGGCCCACAGGCCAGAGTCACCTGCAGCAAGCATAATCAAATGGAGTAGACAGAGCCGGGCACACAGAGTAACCTGCAGCAAGCATAATCAAATGGAGTAAATAGAGCTGGGTCCGAAGAGTCACAAGCAGCAAGCATGATAAAATGGAGTAGACAGAGCCGGGCCCACAGAGTCTCCTGCAGCAAGCATAATTAAATGGAGTAAATAGAGCTGGGTCCGAAGAGTCACATGCAGCAAGCATGACAAAATGGAGTAGACAGAGCCTGGCCCACAGAGTAACATGCAGCAAGCATAATCAAATGGAGTAAATAGAGCCGGGCCCACAGAGTCACCTGCAGCAAGCATAATCAAATGGAGTAGACAGAGCCGGGCACACAGAGTAACCTGCAGCAAGCATAATCAAATGGAGTAAATAGAGCCGGGCCCACAGAGTCACAAGCAGCAAGCATGATAAAATGGAGTAGACAGAGCCGGGCCCACAGAGTCTCCTGCAGCAAGCATAATTAAATGGAGTAGATAGAGCCGGGCACACAGAGTGTCCTGCAGCAAGCATAATCAAATGTGAAATGGGGTTCATAGAGCCGGGCACACAGAGTTTCCTGCAGCAAGCATAATCAAATGGAGTAAATAGAGCTGGGTCCGAACAGTCACAAGCAGCAAGCATAATCAAATGGAGTAGACAGAGCCGGGCACACAGAGTAACCTGCAGCAAGCATAATCAAATGGAGTAAATAGAGCCGGGCCCACAGAGTCACTTGCAGCAAGCATAATCAAATGGAGTAGATAGAGCCGGGCACACTGAGTCTCTTGCAGCAAGCATAATCAAATGGAGTAGATAGAGCCGGGCACACAGAGTGTCCTGCAGCAAGTATAATCAAATGGAGTAGATAGAGCCGGGTCCACAGATTCTCCTGCAGCAAGCATAATCAAATGGAGTAAATAGAGCCGGGCCCACAGAGTCACAAGCAACAAGCATAATCAAATGGGGTAGATAGAGCCGGGCCCACAGATTCTCCTGCAGCAAGCATAATCAAATGGGGTAGATAGAGCCGGGCACACAGAGTAACCTGCAGCAAGCATAATCAAATGGAGTAAATAGAGCCGGGCCCACAGAGTCACAAGCAACAAGCATAATCAAATGGGGTAGATAGAGCCAGGCCCACAGATTCTCCTGCAGCAAGCATAATCAAATGGGGTAGATAGAGCCGGGCACACAGAGTAACCTGCAGCAAGCATAATCAAATGGAGTAAATAGAGCCGGGCCCACAGAGTTACAAGCAGCAAGCATAATCAAATGGAGTAGATAGAGCCGGGCCCACAGAGTAACCTGCAGCAAGCATAATCAAATGCCCAAATGGAGTAGATAGAGTCGGGCACACTGAGTCACCTGCAGGAAGCATAATCAAATGGGGTAGATAGAGCCGGGCCCACAGAGTCACTCGCAGCAAGCATAATCAAATGGGGTAGATAGAGCCGGGCCCACAGATTCTCCTGCAGCAAGCATAATCAAATGGGGTAGATAGAGCCGGGCACACAGAGTAACCTGCAGCAAGCATAATCAAATGGAGTAAATAGAGCCGGGCCCACAGAGTCACTTGCAGCAAGCATAATCAAATGGAGTAGATAGAGCTGGGCACACTGAGTCACTTGCAACAAGCATAATCAAATGGAGTAGATAGAGCCGGGCCCACAGAGTCTCCTGCAGCAAGCATAATCAAATGGAGTAGACAGAGCTGGGCACACTGAGTCTCCTGCAGCAAGCATAATCAAATGGAGTAGACAGAGCCGGGCCCACAGATTCTCCTGCAGCATTAAGCATAATCAAATGGGATAGACAGAGCCGGGCCCACAGAGTCTCCTGCAGCAGCAAGCATAATCAAATGGAGTAAATAGAGCCGGGCCCACAGAGTCACTTGCAGCAAGCATAATCAAATGGAGTAGATAGAGCTGGGCACACTGAGTCACTTGCAACAAGCATAATCAAATGGAGTAGATAGAGCCGGGCCCACAGAGTCTCCTGCAGCAAGCATAATCAAATGGAGTAGACAGAGCTGGGCACACTGAGTCTCCTGCAGCAAGCATAATCAAATGGAGTAGACAGAGCCGGGCCCACAGATTCTCCTGCAGCATTAAGCATAATCAAATGGGATAGACAGAGCCGGGCCCACAGAGTCTCCTGCAGCATTAAGCATAATCAAATGGGATAGACAGAGCTGGGCACACTGAGTCTCCTGCAGCAAGCATAATCAAATGTGGCAGATAGAGCCGGGAACACAGAATCTCCTGCAGCAAGCATAATCAAATGGAGTAGATAGAGCCGGGCACACAGAGTGTCCTGCAGCAAGTATAATCAAATGGAGTAGATAGAGCCGGGTCCACAGATTCTCCTGCAGCAAGCATAATCAAATGGAGTAAATAGAGCCGGGCCCACAGAGTCACAAGCAGCAAGCATAATCAAATGGAGTAGATAGAGCCGGGCCCACAGAGTCACAGGCAAAATGGTACCACAGGAACACGACAAAAATTAGCCTCCATTAGCCTCCATTAGCCTCCATGGAGGCTAAGTGGAGGCTGAGTGGAGCCTGAGTGGAGGCTAAGTGGAGGCTAATTTCAAAAATTAGCCTCCACGGAGGCTAGTGGAGGCATGAGGCTAATTTTCGAAAAATAGCCTCCACTATGGATTAGATAGAGGCCTCCACCAGAGTGTCCTCTAGCAGCCTCCAGCAGCCACTCAGCCTCCACTTAGCCTCCACTAGGCTCCACTCAGCCTCCACTAGGCTCCACGGAAATTTAAAAATTCATTTTTTGCATTCTATGGAAGCTATTTTGACAGTGCTAGTGGAGGCTATAGCCTCCAAATGGAGGCTAAAATCATGAAAAAACACAGATAATATGCTAGCCTCCACAAAATTAAATTTATGTCATGTTTTTACAAAAAGAGTACATTTTGTAACATAGACCAAAGTCTAGTATTAGGCACCACTAGGCCTCCACTAGAATCCACTCAGCCTCCGCTAGGCTCCGCTGGGCTTCACTCGGCCTCACTAGGCTCACTTAGCCTCCACTAGGCTCCACTCAGCCTCCATCAGGCTGGCCTCCACTAGCCTCCACGCAGCCTCCACTCAGCCTCCATTAGCCTCCCATCAGCCTCCCACTAGGCTCACTCAGCCTCCACTAGGCTCCACTCAGCCTCCACTAGGCTCCACTAGCCTCCATGGAGTGGGCTAAGTGGAGCTAGTGGGAGGCTGAGTGGAGGCTGAAGTGGAGCCCTAATGGAGGCCTGAGTTAGCTAGTTGAGGCCGAGTGGGCACACAGTGGAGGCTAGTGGAGGCTGAGTGGAGCCTGGTGGAGGCAAAATGGAGCCTAGTGGAGGCTGAATGGAGCCTATTAGATCTAGTGAGGCTAGTGGAGCCTAGTGGTACTAGTGGAGCCTAGTGGAGGCTAGTGGAGCCTAGTGGAGGCTAGTGGGGGCCTGAGTGGAGCCTAGTGGAGGCTGAGTGGAGCCTAGTGGAGGCTAAGTGGAGGCTAGTGGAGGCTGAGTGGAGCCTAGTGGAGGCTGAGTGGAGCCTAGTGGAGGCTGAATGGATCCTAGTGGAGGCTAGTGGAGCCTATTGGAGGCTAGTGGAGCCTAGTGGTGGCCAGTGGAGCCTAGTGGAGGCTGAGTGGAGCCTAGTGGAGGCTACTGGGGCCTAAGTGGAGCCTAGTGGAGGCTGAGTGGAGCCTAGTGGAGGCTAAGTGGAGGCTGAGTGGAGCCTAGTGGAGGCTGAGTAGAGCCTAGTGGAGGCTGAGTGGAGCCTAGTGGAGGCTGAGTGGAGCCTAGTGGAGGCTAAGTGGAGCCTAGTGGAGGCTGAGTGTAGGACAGTTGGAGCTGTCTGAAAGTTTGAAGCGATATATTGTTTTTCACATTAGTACACATAAATCACCATTTTCAGCAAGAAATTTGTGTTTTGTAGGCTTATTGATTTAGGGCTCCACTCAGCTCCACTTAGCCTCCACTCAGCCTCCACCTCCATTAGCCTCCATATGGAGGCTTTAGCCTCCACAAAATTGACTTTTTAAATTTCTGTGGAGGCTAATGGAGGCTAATTCTTGAGTGGAGGCTAGTGGAGGCTATTGGAGGCTAAACCAAAAATTTAGCCTCCATGGAGGCTGAGTGGAGGCTGAGTGGAGGCTGAGTGGAGGCTGAGTGGAGGCTAGTGGAGGCTAATGGAGGCTAGTGGAGGCTAATATAGCCTCCATAGTGGAGGCTATTTTTCAAAATTAGCCTCATGCCTCCACTAAGCCTCCGTGGAGGCTAATTTTTGAAATTAGCCTCCACTTAGCCCACTCAAAGCCTTCCACTCAGCCTCCACTCAGCCTCCATGGAGGCTAATGGAGGCTAATGGAGGCTAATTTTTGTCGTGTTCCTGTGGTACCATTTTGCCGAGTCACAAGCAACAAGCATAATCAAATGGAGTAGATAGAGCCGGGCACACAGAGTCACAAGCAGCAAGCATAATCAAATGGAGTAAATAGAGCCGGGCCCACAGATTCTCCTGCAGCAAGCATAATCAAATGGAGTAGATAGAGCCGGGCACACAGAGTGTCCTGCAGCAAGCATAATCAAATGGAGTAGATAGAGCCGGGTCCACAGATTCTCCTGCAGCAAGCATAATCAAATGGAGTAAATAGAGCCGGGCCCACAGAGTCACAAGCAACAAGCATAATCAAATGGAGTAGATAGAGCCGGGCCCACAGAGTCACAAGCAGCAAGCATAATCAAATGGAGTAAATAGAGCTGGGCCCACAGAGTCACCTGCAGCAAGCATAATCAAATGGAGTAAATAGAGCCGGGCCCACAGAGTCACAAGCAGCAAGCATAATCAAATGGAGTAGACAGAGCCGGGCCCACAGACTCACAGAGTCACCTGCAGCAAGCATAATCAAATGGAGTAAATAGAGCCGGGCCCACAGAGTCACCTGCAGCAAGCATAATCAAATGGAGTAAATAGAGCCGGGCCCACAGAGTCACAAGCAGCAAGCATAATCAAATGGAGTAGATAGAGCCGGGCCCACAGAGTAACCTGCAGCAAGCATAATCAAATGGGGTAGATAGAGCCGGGCCCACAGATTCTCCTGCAGCAAGCATAATCAAATGGAGTGAATAGAGCCGGGCCAACAGCGTCTCCTGCAGCAAGCATAACCAAATGGAGTAAATAGAGCCGGGCTCACAGAGTTTCCTGCAGCAAGCATAATCAAATGGGGTAGATAGAGCCGGGCCAACAGAGTCTCCTGCAAGCAAGCATATAATAAAATGGTAGATATAGCCGGGCCCACAGAGTAAAATCTCACAAGCATGAAGCAAATATCAATTAGCATAATCAAAACGGGTAGAAAAGTAGAAAGAGCCGATGGCCACACAAAACAAATAATTAAATGAAGTAATGAGTAGCAACGAACTGCGTAAAAACATCAACTGTTTATGGAAAGCCGGACGCATTCCTCACTCTAGTGCTCGGCAGATAGTTTATTCCATATATGGGTATCACCTGACAAGTATTTCAAGGAACGCCTGTTAAACCTAACCTACGTCATCACGTTATCCAACGCGACTTGGAGGATCTTAAAATATGGTCATCTCTGCTAGAGTGACTCTCAACCTAGAGCGCGGTGTACGACGCGCGCACTCAAACAATTAATGCCCAAATATGGTTGAATCACTTAATAGGGGCGTAAAATATGCGCCCCGAGCTGAGGAGCGAATCTTACCATTGTTGCGTGGCCCTGTTTGTGACTTTTCTACGAAAAGCGCGCGCAAGCGCGAACAAACAGGGACACGTAACATGTGGTAAGTTCCACATTTGGACGTCACTTTGCGCTCTCGCCATCTAGTCAGAAGAAATAAACGGGCAATGTCCGTCGGCACTCAGCATCACATTGTCAGACGTTGTCTGACCCCTACGCCTTCGGCGGGCGCGCGTCTGACAAGCATCACATACCAGTACCACCACCAGAACTAGAATTAAAACAATCGTAACGACCAACGTTCCAGTTAACCACATTTGGACATCACCTAATCCAAATTTCGCCTTGTCGGTGTCTAACAGTGTTAGTAACACCAAGTCAGAAGAAAGGGACGGACATCGCCAGTCGATAAAAACAAAAGGTGAAAAGGAGCACACGTTCATCAGCTGATAGAATAATTTGAAATAGAATAATATTTATAAATATAATTCCATGACACTTTCTAGTTTCTCCTATTGCTAAATAAAAGCTTTATCATCAAATTCAAATTAAATCATTCATTACATCGATGTTGATGTTATTACATTGTTAAATTTAAAAGAATTCCAAGCAAACTTCAAATTCGGATTGTGAAAAAAACTGAATGCTAACGTTATTGGATTTCTCTTATTGTCTTTCACACCAAAACTGTGAGTCAACATTTAATGTATCCAACACGCAAGGCAACTGTAAGTCATGAAATAGGTACTAAAACTATGATTCAGATTGATTGTAATGTACAAAATGCTATAAAAGAGATAACGAGAATCAACAAAATACCTCATAATATTTTCATGATAAATTAAAAATTCATAAAACATTCAACAGTATCAGTCTCACAACCATGAACCACAAGCTAAGGTTCTCTAAGTTGATCAATTGTAGCGATAAACCAATACTCTGTGATCATCATTCATCATCTTATCAGGCCATTTCCAGGTGCTTTATTTAGCGAGATGTTTGTACTTGGAGTAGATGGCGTACAGAACTCGGAGAGTAGATTTGAGGTCCTTGCTCACGATGCTCTCAGCGGTACACTTGGGTCGGGGGATCCCGGCTTCTGTCATGAGGTTCAGAGCCAGAGTCACGTTGTGCAACTTGTGATCGTAAGGTGTGTAAATAAAAATGTTTGTAGGGGTTGGTAAGTGATGTTGAATAGAAATAAAACTTTTCGAGATTGTTAGCGTTGAAATTTCTTTAAGGCTGAGAAATCAACATTAAAACTAAAAGTTAAGCTGTTCAGATGTAATCAAAATTTGACACAATATATCACAACCCTCAAACCCCAAGTATTCAACTTGTGATCGTAAGCCTCAGGCTCCATGCTGAACGAGTAGAGGGGCACGTAGTAATTCTCAGCCAGGCTCATCATCATTACCAAGTTGACTCCGTTACTGAAGTCCTCCTCAATGTTACTGCAACCCCGGTTGATTTGACCCAGCTGCTTATTCGCAAACGCCATCAGCGACTGAAGAGGGGTACTGTTAGAAGAAAGAAAAGAAAAGATCAATGTTTGAAAAGTAAGAGAGGGATGACAAAAGGGGCACATGATTTTCGAAAGCTTCTGAAAACAATTCTCTCGTATCAGTTATCTCGTTTATTAAACTTCAACCTCTTGAGGGCATAAGGCGTGTTGGAAATTGAAAGCAGGCAAGGTACGAATAAATTCTGCCCCTGGGGATACGGGCAGCTAACTCTAAGGCAACAGTGTTGAACTGTTGAGGTTGTGTTACAAGGGTTGGTGACTTCTGGCATAAAGTAAAACATCGAGCTGAGGTTTATCCGAAGTTACATCTGAGAATGACAACCCTTGGTGAGTCAGTGAGTGGGCGTTAACTACTTCTTTTGACGATCATTGATTGCCCAATGAAGAATGATCGTTTAACAGTTTGCAGAGTTAAAGTTTAAATTTGTGATACAATACATCAATTTGAGGAATAAACGCTTTGATTTGGTTATTAGGCAACCTTAATCAGTGATTAGCCACCCCCCATGCCAAAGAAAGTTACTCAGAATTGAGGTCTAATGATTTGCTATTGTACTTAGGCAGTCATCCCAGAATTGGTGAAATTTGGAATACAGCACCATATATTGAAATGCATCATGTGGACAGTGATCATTGAAAGACATGATGGCATAATTGTGATAACCATTTTACAGGCCCAGGTGTTAAAAAGTCGTTTCGATGTGCTTTTCTTTTAAATCAGATCACGAATCTCTCAATTCTTCAACAATAAAAAACCGCAAAAAAGTACAAGAACTGACCCCTTTGACAGCGTTGAGTTTGTCGGGGGCTGAATCAAAGAGCGTGTCGAATACATCCCTCTCCTGCTGTCTCGCAGCGAAGTTGTAGTGCCTGAAACAAGGAGTCAGTGAACACATGTGTCTGGGAAATATCTAAAAAGTGGGTGGGTGGTTGGAGGAGATTCTATGGAAATAATAGAACTTGGAGACACGTGGGGTATGTGAATCGATGAATCCCCTTCGATGAGAATGGGGATTCCATGATCATGTAATCAAAATTAGGGCAATTATCGATCTACATTTCAAATATTCCTTATTTTAAAACTCACATGTTATCAATAAACTTAAGAATGCCCGGTGCTGCCATTTCTGAACGATTCACAAAACTAAGATGATTTACAAGGCGAGAATCTTGTGACACCGATCAAATTAACCGTACAGGTCACAAACAAATGGTAATGGAAGAGGAAAGAGTACGCTTTGAGTGATGGTTGAACCAATGTGGTGTTATGAAGTCCAGGGACTGGGCGCCGTCAAGGCATTACCAGGGGCCAATACCATATATGGTAGTAGAGCGGGGATTTATGCTCAAATATGGGTGGAAAAAGAGTGAGACCTGCCCTTATTTGGTCTGATGAGGGACGATACTTCACTCTCATAGAAGGATATCTGATGAGAGCCGCTCTCGGTAGTGGTGACAAGATGGGGCAACATATCATGCACCCCCTGCAATGCCTCAGGACGTGATGAAAGGATAGGGCCAAGGTTCAACGCAAACCAAGAGTAAATGAAACCCGTCAGAATCAGTTTTGCGTTATCTTCTCAGATCCTTATATTTATTGCATTGGAAGCTAACGTATTTAAACTTTAAATTTATAAACGCAGCATTAGGAATTCTCCTACGCTTTATTATCATTCAGACACTTACTCTCTTTCTTCGTCCCCCGTTATCTGTTCTGTAATAGTTTCAGTTTGCTGGGTCGCTTTCTGTGAAGATATGAGGGTTTATTGGGAGAAAGCAGCACAATAATTTCGCTCTAAACTTGTGAGTCGTGAGAGGTACAACTACTTTTTATTAACTGAAGAACAGTGGTACATAAGTTGCAGAAAACAGCAATAGTTGTCTGCTGCAAACTGTTCATAAGAGGCGAACGCACTTCTAATTAGACCACAATTGTTCTAAAATCGAGATAATATAGAAACTTCGTTTAAATTTGAAAACACAAAAGACTTTCAAATTGTCCCAAACAAATTTGTTTGACCGTTTCGTTGACATCGATCCTCGTGGTCGTCAAGATTGATGATGCGCCGCGCCCGTGAATTCTCACGGCTTTTGTCAGCGGTTCAAACAACTTCTGACAAAGACAAATCAAAAGTCGAAACTTGCGGCAGAACCACTGAAATCCTCTCTCTCTCACATACTCACTGAGATTTGCAGGACTTGGATCTTGACGAAGCTGGGTAGTCGGCGAGGGATACCGTAATGTCGGGCTAGTGTCACCAAGAGGTGCAGGACTGAGACGAGATACTTGTTGTGGATATTATCCACATTCCACTTGATACCATCGTCAGCCACCTGGGGAATAGCATGAAGGTTAGGACTTGGGGAGTAAGTTGAAAACGTTTAGAATATGATGCGAGAATTAGTTTTAAATTCAGGAGCTTTCGAAAATCATGAGAATTGAGATTATCGTCTTCAGCTCAAGGTTGTAATGGGCCAAAGATGGAACCATACTATAGATGCTATAGATGTAACATGGAAATTATCAGTAGCTTGTTTCCACCAGTTGCAATTTTTGACCTGTTGCCATTTCTCCTTTTCCACTTGCATATTTTTTCTCCTTGTTTCTCGTTTTTTTTCTCCTTTTCCACAAGCATAATTCGGTAACTCACTCGAGGCAAATGATAAACTTAAATGGTGGATTGAAAAGCAATCATAAAACCATAAATAAAATCATCAGAGAACACGTTTAAAAGAGCATTCAAGAACAACACATTAGTGAATTTATAAGAATTCAATGGAATGGCATAACATTAAAAGCTGCGCAAATTTCAGTATTGAAGAGTAGCTGTGGGCAGCTTATTAAACACTAGAGAGTACATATTTGATTCCGGTTGTTTTTTATTTCTTTTTTGAGCTTGATATAAAAATCGGTCAAAATCGATCAGTCCGTCGTTCCGGTTTACAACTATAAATCTCAGCCCATGTAATGGCAAAACGAGTAAAACAGGAGCATCTTTGCATAAATAAGTTAAAACAGAGTATCTGAGTTAATAAAGAGTCATTAAATAAAATTCTGAGCAAACAATAGGAGTCCTTCGTGAGCTGGATTAAACCCCGCGCACGAAAAATAGGCGGTTCAACGTCATCAACTTCCTACATCCCGCTTATTTTTCTCAGTGAGCCACATTAAAAGACGCAGGAAGCACCACCTCCGTACACCGTACAATGGTTAGACCCGTAGATCGCACAGTACTGCTCCTCCATACTGCTACACGCCCGGTAGATCTTAGCTCGCTTAGTCACATCGTGTCCTGTAGCTCGTTTAGTGATATCGTGTCCTGCTCCATCCTCCTCATCTCCACTCACTGGTTGGAAGACTATCTCCACGATCCTGAACATGTCAAAAACCTCCTCTTTCTCTGGTTGCTGTGCGGTGTTTTCAGATGCTGTGGCGACAGTGTGGAGTAGGGTGAAGGAGAGAAGAAGAAGAAATGGGCTGCTCATGTTCTCTGATTCTACGCAGGAAATGGGTTTTATAACCGATAGTATTCAAATATAACCTATTCGAAGTTTTCAAATTTGGGATATATCTTCAAGTCGTAATTATTGGAGCAAAAAGAAAGGAAAATCAAAATTCGTTGTTCTGTCTCATTCCAATCATAAGAAAAGTTTCGAAAATAATCTATGTAAAATTTATGGCAAAAAGAATTTCCCTCTCGACGAATCAGCCAAATGTAAACAAATCCAAGACTGCTCAAGACTGAGTCCAGATGAATGAGGATCTTGATTATATACTAACCCTTACCCAAGACAAAGCGACGTAATGATTGTGTGATGACAAAAGCAGCCATCAATTAGAATCGCATAATTGATAGACATTTCAAAATTGACAATGCAGTTGCGATATTCATTGTTGAGCAAGATCACCTCCATGTATGTATTCCTTCCTTGTATGTTATCGAATATTAGTCAAAAGCATTCGTCAAACCTTAGTCGAAGGCCAAAACAACTTTTCTTTTATAGAGCTAATAATAATATAAGGAATAATGGCGAGATATTATGACGTCATAAAACGATCGTTCGCGACACCACAGGCCCACCTCTTACGGAACTTCCTACGTAACACGTACGTAACAGGTGCACTGCCAGGTTGCCTTTAGGTCACATGACACAGGAAGAGTGCAGGTCACGTGGTCTGTTCAGGATGCCGAGCTGACAGCATAATCAGCTATCAGGCGTCAAAATGTTGACAAACCTAACAAGATAATCACAGTTTGGGATTTTGTAACCATTTGCCGCATATCAGAGAGGCAAAATCGAGATCTTGAACGGGTTTCTGAATCGTTGAGCATGTATCAGCACTGAGGGGTGTAATTGCAACGATTTGAAACAGGGAGTGAGGAGCAGAGAACAGTATAGAGTATCTACAGAATATCGAGCAAATAGTCAGATTCAAGATCCTGAAATCTGAGTATTTGGTCGATTTTTTTTGTTGATTCAGGGACTATGTGAGGAACGATATATTCATTTACTGACTTTGCTGATACCTGTGAACTTATAAGGGGAACTGAGAAACGCAGCTACCTTATCGGACATGATAATCACGAACATTATGGTTTTGCTGAGCACCTCAGCGTGAATAAAGATTCCATGAATTTTAGGTCCGTGATACTAATTACCGTGATTATTATGCCCGATAAGGTTGTTATTTAATATTCATGTAGATGAAACATTATGGCTGATACGAAGCCTATAGAGGTTTTGAGCACTTCGTGCCTCTAGGAAACCACCATAAGAATCATTCAATTTAATAAACTGAAGGTTGAAATTTTAGGGTGTTATAATCGCACAACTACAAAACTGAGCCTAAGGAGTGAAAATTTAGGGTTTTATTATCGCACAACTACAAAACTGAGCCTTAAGAGTGAAAATTTAAGGTTTTATATCGCACAACTACAAAACTGAGCCTAAGGAGACTTCCCCACTCTCTAGAGCCAGACTATCAAGGAGTATGAGCATTAAATGATAATCTTCACCAACAGCAGTATTGCATAAGTCCACAAGAGCAAAATAAACCAGTGACTGAAGTGCAAAAACTGACAATTTTATAGTTTTGAATTAACTAATGAACTTTAACTTCTAGTTCCTGATTAGATTAATCTGAGGAAGTGAAATGCGTGATTCAGAAGTTTTGCGTATACCTATTGACGTCACATTGTCACCACCAACATCCTCACCAAATTAGAAAAGTCAAAATTATGAAATGGGGAAGTGGCTGCAAGACATTAAACATGTAAAAGTATGCTAATATTGGTTGTGATTAGACATTCTATCAGGGGGTGGCTGGAAGTTTTAGTTATATAGAACTTGTGACTACAGCCGCAGCAACTTTTCTCAGCACGTTAATTATAATATTGACCGGCTAGGTCAAAAACTTGAAACCTATACCTGGTATCTGAAGCACCTATCAACTGTAAAACTAAATACATGACCATCTTAATCGTCTAAACCTAACCGCATTGCTTCTGAAATCTTACAATCTAAAGCTCAGCTGGTCGAATAGACCAGCTGTTATCAGTCGCTATCAATCTTATCAACCTTGACAGGTCATGCTCAACGAACTATGAAGAAGCTGTCAAATACTCAATTGAGAGCTTCTCTTGACTGAAGCCTGCAGTTTAGTAAACTGGTTTCAGTTTGCGCAAGAGAGCAAGGAACAGCTGTTAAGGTACCATCTACAATTTGAGATGAGGATATACTATTGCTGCTCTAAAAATCAAAGGTTGAGATGCTGGCTCTTGACTAGAGAAAAGCCTGCAGTTAGTAAACTGGTTTCAGTTTCTGAGTCGCAAGTTAACATATGATAATGACGTCAAGGAACTAGAGCAATGACTTGAGAAAGATCCCTAAATTGCACCTGTTAAGTGAAAACCAAAATTTTCTCCACAATTTGAGCAAACAGAATCGGATACCCTCTTCTGTTCTTGTAGGTTCTGCTGAAACTGAGCTAGACCGAGTTTGAGCGGGGGAGAGGTATACCCGGGTACTGGTGGTTGATCTGGATACGTGCCTGAGATATGGGATGTTAGTCTCGATTTGAAAGACTCTATGGACAAGGTGACGCTTAGGGGAGGTAAAGCTTTTTATCACTGCGAATGATTTATCAAACAGTGACTTGGCGTAGGATGGGGCTTTCTTGGGTAGAGGTGGAACAGAGCATCGAGTTCCTAGACGGATGTTCGTAGGGACTTCAGTTGGAGGTCATTGGGGCGATTTTTTTGAGAATCTTCCAACCTGATGATGATCAACATGATAGACGTCTTTCTCGGCGTCTCTTTGATGAGACGTCAGACCTTTGCAGCCGGATATTTGACGAGTGAAGGCTCTTGTGGTGATTCTAGCCTTTGGATATCACTCGTTAGTGTGGGGTTCCATACTGGACAAGAGTATTCCAGTCTGCTTCGGACAATGGACTTGAAGAGGGTGAGCATGGTATTTCGGGATCTGTCTGAGAAGACACTAAGCACCCAGTTTGCCATTTTGTTGGCACTTTCGACAGCAGTCTTGACCTGAGTCGACCATTTCAAGTCAGGGGTGAGCATTATGCCAAGGTCTTTAATTCAAGGAAAGATAATTAAATTGAGTAACGGACCCGAAAATTATCAAATTGTAGCATGATCTTCTCTCCTACTTTTCCTAACTTAACCGACATGGATTGATCAGGGTACAGCAATTCTGTACTGTGGTTAGTAGATAAAAATAATCATAAAGCAGTAAGGAAGATGCGTAGCAAGCTGAACGTAATAATTCAAGCAAAGATGAAGTAATTTCGTACCGGAACCCGAAAATTTCATATTATAATGAACGCAAAGATCATGTTATTTCGTACTTCCGGACTCGAAAATCAAAACTCAACGCGTATAATCGTGACTAAATCGTCACTAAATCATCACTAATCGTCACTAAATCATCACTGATCGTGCCACCGCCCAGGTGCCAGATGGTGATGGGGCACCAGGAGGGCAAAATAACGTCATTTCACATAGGAAAACGTGCTTGAGTCAATGGTTGTAAACACCCAAAATTGATCTAAGTCAAGAATTTGGAAATAAGTAAACGCTTTCGGATCGAAAGTTTGAAGTGGGAAACTCATACTATTCGAAAGACGAATTACAATGATTATGTGAGTCGATTAAAGTTTATGTTAGATTATGTTACAAAAATCCAACGTTACTTTTACTTTTGTTAAATAATTTTTGTAAAAATTAAAAACATAAAGTCGCATCACTGGTTCCCCCAGTAAATTACTTAAATTTGAATCATGATTTATACGGCGTTACTCACGTCATCACGCACAGATTATCATGGAGACCTTTCACAACATCATCCGAGTCAATTATTTACATAGACAGTTTCCTCCTCTGGTCCATGTTGGTTTAGGCTATCGCCATTCGGGCGGTGGGTCTAAACTGAATATATCCCTCGGGCAGCGCTCTCGAAAGTATCTCAAAATGGACCCGACGAACGCATTATCCAGGTGTTTCGACCTCTGAGGCGTGGCGTTATATGCCGTACCTGGGTACCTGTTTACGACGGGTGACTGCGCCCAAAGTCCTAGTAAGTGATTTGTACTTGTGCCATCGAGTCAAAAGAGATAATAAATTACTCGCTAACTTATAGATTGAGCTGAGCGAACCTGCAGGTTAGTGTTGATCAGAGAAAGGACTTCGTTCAGCTTTGCTTTCTGAGACGCGATACTTTGCGCAACCTCCTTATGCTCGATCTTAGCATCTGCTAACCTCTCTGAGATAATATATATATAAGGTTCTAAGCTGGAAGTTTATACCAACAACCATCGCTAACAACCAATGAGAGGTGACTAACAACTAACCAATGGAAGGAAACTAAGAACTAACCAATGAGAGATAAGTAGTAACCAACCAATGAGAGGTCACTACTAACTAACAACTAGCCAATGAGAGGTAACTAAGAAATAACCAATGAGAGGTAACTAAGAACTAACCAATGAGAGGTAACTAACCAATGAGGGGTAACTCAGAACTAACCAATGAAATATAAGTAGTAACCAACCAATAAGAGGTAACTAAGAATTTAAGAACTAACCAATGAGAGCAGAGAGGACCTGTCCATCTGATAGATCCTCGCAGAGGTTCTTCACCACGATGTGATCGTCAGTCAGGACATCGTTAATCCACTCCTTGAGTTGTTGTGAGAGGGCCTGAACTTGGGGGTCCTTCAGGGACTCGTTGGAGACCTGCCGCTTGTAGTCCCCACTCTCTGCAAAAAGAAGAGGGGTTTAAAATCTGAGAGGGTTGGATTGAGGGAAAATAATGTTATTTTAAAGCAATATAGGATGAGGTATAATACGTCGGTATGGTTTAAAAGTGATATTGGAAATTCAAAAGCGGATAACGCACGCGACTCCAAAACGAGACGGAACTGAAAGGGCTCCGAGTCTCACCTAAGACCATCACTTTTGTAGGCTTGGAGTCCTCCTTTAGAATCATACTGTGATGACAATGTTAACACACAAACAGTAACTTGGAACAAAGAAGTGATATTATGAGAGAGAATGCCCGAAAGCATTCAAAATCGTGCAGAACAAAATACTGCGAAAATACTGAGATACAAGATGAAGCAGAAAATACAATGATACAAGATACAAGATGAAAAACAATGTATTATCCTACACAAAAAACAATAAATTTCACTCCACACAAACTCGAGGCTCTGCTTGCCGCCATGTCACACAGGTCTCACACACACAGATATTATATCTCGTTAATTAATTGATATATCTCCACGTGTGTGTCCGAGACACAAACATACACCACTACTATAAAACAAGGCAGTGAACAGCAGCACTCTGCAGCAGTGCTGTGGACTTGACGGAGGTGTAAGAATGGATAAAACAGGCAGTTTAACGTCGTCAATTCACCGTTTTGAGACAAGATAATGACGTCACATGACCGGTTTGGAGGTGTAAACACGAGGCAGGCCAGTGTTGACGGCCTATTCTTAGACAAACCTGCTATTCTTAGACCACGAGAATAGAAAAGAGACTAAAAGAGTATCAGTAGAGACAGTCAATATATGAGGCATAATGCGAGTTTTTATATGGAGTAAACGAGATTAATTTGAATACTTGCCGTACATTTTAATTTTATGATTTTGTAACGCTTTAATCACATCTCACACAAGTACTAACTCGTAGAATTACTCCTAAGTAGCCATTAATTTATTGAAATGACAAATTAATTACTTAATCGGGTTGTTGAATAAGAGTCGCATGATTACAATTAAAGTGTACTTTAGTTATTCTCTTTAACAACACTACTTTATACAATGAAATTTGAGACCTGAAGATGTCGTAGAACGACGAAATTGATTTTCATAAAAGAACCAGTTAACCACATCGTTTATACTTGTACCATTGAATAAATGATGTACTCATGAATTACCTAACGGGGTAACAAAAACTATTACTCACCGTCCATGCCGGTTTCCATGATCCCGGATGTCAAAGGTCGGAGAACCTCCTCCTTTTCTCTTTCCAACTCGTCCACTGAAATAATTGGATCAGTTTAATGTGGTGTCAGAATGGAGTGGTTTCTTAGTGAAATCCTCACAGACAAATTGAAGAGGTATTTAAAAAGGTAGTGAGTGGTGTCTGAAGTCTTCTAAGTAATGAAGCGGTGTCAAGGTGATGTGGTGCCAAGGTTCAGGGCTGCCAAGGTGAAGTGGTGTCAAGGTGAAGTGGTGTCAAAGTGAAGCCGCGGTGTCAAGATGAGGTTGTGTCAAGGTGGAATGGTGTCAAGATGAAGCGTCAGTAAATTGACATCGAGAATGTAAATTAAGACCAAACAACGGTTAAACTGGGGACATCTCCTTTTGAAGTTTATCAATCTAAACCTGATACTTTGTAACCATGCTGAAGTTTGGGACATTTCCTCTTCCGCCTCAGACTCCAATACTTGGGCATCAGAGGTCCGAGGATGCTGAGATCAAACAAACGAAGGCCTTTCATTAACGAGGAATCGCAGGGAGAAACCGAGCTCACCTCAAGAGATACCAAATAAATCAGTGAATAAAGCAAATGCTGCTGATTGTGTTGTGTTAATAATGGACCGGGCAATGGATAACGGCAAGGATTTGGAGTAATAACGGGCACGTGACCTTCATTTGACGCAATCTGCTCTAAATCACATGAGATGGTCGGTGATTATACTTGTTCAGTGGCCTGGTAAACGGGATGAAACTTCGTAAAAGTTTGAATAGAACGGGCTATTAGAAAGTACATTGCTCAAATTAGACAGCTGATGAGACCGGGATGAAAGAAACTGAGAGTTAGAGGAAGATGGGAGGAATTGCTTTTTAAAGGACCAGTAAACTGAAACAACTTTTTGGCGTCCTTTTGATATATTGTGCATAATCATTAATGCCCTGATATTCGAAACTGTATCTCTAGCTACTTCCTGGAAGTTAATTGGGTTTGGTTGCTAGCGCTGTGACGTCACTTAATCCCTGTGTTTGTATTACGAGCTACAGACGCGCTAATCACCACTACAAATACCCTCGAATTACATATGATATAAGATATACGGGCAGATTGGTATGCAGTTATGCAATTAAATTAGGTCCCGGGGGTTTCTTTTGGGCTTATGTGATTTGTCTTGTATATCAAAAAGATAATAAATTTCACTAACAAAAGTTTTAAATGATCAAACCTAAGTTGTGTTGGTCAGAAAAGGATTTCTTGTTTTTTTTCTGAGACGCATACTTTTTTCCAACTCGATTTTAACCCCCTTTAACCTCTCTAAATAATCAAAATAGGTTCAAGCGGGAAAGTTTTACAACCCATCCTAACAACCAAAAAAATAACTAAAAAACCAATAGTGGTTTAAAATAGCCAATAAGAGACAACAAAAAAAGAATTTAAAATGGGGGTAACAAACAACCAATGGAGAAAAATTTTTCCAACAATGGAGGTCACCTAACTAACAACAAATGAAGGTATCAAAAAACTAAAAATGGAGCAACAAGAACAACCAAAGGAAAGAGGCCCCCATAAGGTCCCCAGGGGTTCTTCACCAGTTTATCATCGTAGACATCGTTTCCTCCATTCTGCAAAGGGTTTTGAAAACCTTTTGGGGACTTTGGAGACCTGCCCGGAGTCCCACCTCTGAAAAAGAAAGAAAGAAGGGGTTCAAAATCAAAGAGAAAAAGGGTTTTAAGATCTGGGGGGGTTGGATAGGGGGGGGTGTTTTTAAAAAATAGGGGATGAAAAAATCCCAAAAAAACGGGATAGGTTTTTTCAGTTATACGGAAAACATACGCCCTATTTCAAGGAATTTAAAATTAAAAAGCAGGTATCCACTCAAAACGGACAGAACAGACGGCCGGTCTCACCAAAATTTTTTGCAGGCTTGAGCCCTCTTTAAAATCATACTGTGATGAAATGTTAACACACAAAGTAACTTGGAACAAAAGGATATTAGAGAGAAATTGAAAAAAATTCAAAATCGTGCAAACAAAACTACAAAATAGATCAAGAGGGAAAGAAAAAATGAAAATGATACAGATAAAAAACAATTACCCTACAAAAAACAATAAATTTTACTCCGCCAAAAACTAGGCTTTTTTTTCCCATCATGTCAAATCTCCACACACACTCACATACTGTTAATTTTTAAATCCCTGGTCGGAAAACCCCCAACACCACTAAAAAAACAAGGCAGTGAACAGGGCCCCTCAGTGCGGGACGCAGGTGTAAGAATGGATAAAACAGGCAGTTAAAACCCCCAATGCCCGTTTTGGAAGCTAAAATTACGTCACATGACCGGGTTGGGGGGTTAAACAAGGGGGCCAGTGTGCGGCCTATTCAAAGAAACCCTATTTTAGACCACAGAATAAAAGAAAAAAGTATCAGACTCAGTAGAAAGTCAAATATGAGGCATAATAGGTTTTATATGGATAAACAGATTAATTTGAATATTTGCCGCTTTTTAAATTTTTTTGGGATTGTAACCAACCCACAAGTTAACCTAAATTACTCTAAACTGACAAGTAATTTATCGAAAGGACAAATTAATTATTTGATCAGGTTGTTGAATAAGAGTCACTTGCATGATTACAATTAAAAATTGTACTTTAGTTATTTATAACTTTAACAACACTACTTTTTATACAATGAAATTTGAGACTGAAGAGATGTCGTAGAACGACGAATTGATTTTCATAAAGAACCAGTTAACCATCGTTTATACTTGTACCATTGAATAAATGATGTACTTTCATGAATACCTAACGGGTAACAAAAACTATTCCTCACCATCCCATGCCGGTTTCCATGATCCCGGATGTCAAAGGTCGGAGAACCTCCTCCTTTTCTCTTTCCAACTCGTCCACTGAAATAATTGGATCAGTTAATGTGGTGTCAGAATGGAGTGGTTTCTTAGTGAAGTGGTGACAAATTGAAGGGGTATTTAAAAAGAGGTAGTGACTAAGCTTCTAAGTAATGCGGTGTCAAGGTGATGTGGTGCCAAGGTTCAGGGCTGCCAAGGTGAAGTGGTGTCAAGGTGAAGTGGTGTCAAAGTGAAGCCGCGGTGTCAAGATGAGGTTGTGTCAAGGTGGAATGGTGTCAAGATGAAGTGGTATCGAGAATGATTAAGACCGAAGCAACGGAACTGGGACATCTTTTGACTGAAGTTTATCAATCTAAACCTGACACTTTGTAACCATGTTGAAGTTTTGGACATTTCCTCTTCCGCCTCAGACTCCAATACTTGGGCATCAGAGGTCCGAGGATGCTGAGATCAAACAAACGAAGGCCTTTCATTAACGAGGAATCAGGAGAAACACCGAGCTCTGCTCACGAGATACCAAATAAATCAGTGAATAAAGCAAATGCTGCTGATTGTGTTGTGTTAATAATGGACCGGGCAATGGATAACGGCAAGGATTTGGAGTAATAACGGGCACGTGACCTTCATTTGACGCAATCTGCTCTAAATCACATGAGATGGTCGGTGATTATACTTGTTCAGTGGCCTGGTAAACGGGGTGAAACTTCGTAAAAGTTTGAATAGAACGGGCTATTAGAAAGTACATTGCTCAAATTAGACAGCTGATGAGACCGGATGAAAGAAACTGAGAGTTAGAGGAAGATGGGAGGAATTGCTTTTAAAGGACCAGTAAACTGAAACAACTTTTTTGGCGTCCTTTTGATATATTGTGCATAATCATTAATGCTCCTGATATTCGAAATCCGTATCTCTCTAGCTACTTCCTAACGGAAGTTAATTGGGTTTAAGTTGCTAGCGCTGTGACGTCACTTAATCCCTGTGTTTGTATTACGAGCTACAGACGCGCTAATCACCACTACAAATACCCTCGAATTACATATATGATATAAGATATACGGACAGATTGGTATGCAGTTATGCAATTAAATTAGGTCTAATTGAAAGTAATGACATAGTTAATCGAGACATATTCTTCTGATAACAAAAATGTTCATTACAAAACTTCAGACTCAATTAGTCAATTCAAATGAAATGGAGAAGACATGACAGGCTGTTAGCAGCATTCAGCAAAGTATAAAACTATGAACATAGATCGCAAATACATTGAAACATATTGTTGAATCCCCTATGCTGTTACTGTAGATAATTCTGTGATTGTTTACCACCTTGACCTATTTTAAGTCTTAAAGATATAATATTATGATATAAGTAATCTACTGTTTAGTATAGGCCAGACTTCATGAACGATTCATTCTTGTAAGTTTCTGTTCTTCCAACACTTGTATACTAGGTCTTTCAACCAGTTCTAAAAGTAAAGAAAATTTGTGAAAATGATGGTATTTAATACTTAAGCTAATTATTATGACTCAACAATCTATAGACTGAGAAATAAATGTTAACGAATCATACACTGTACTGACAAACGAAACGCGTAACGATCAGTGTTGTTTCAGTATGTTTATACAGTGGTCTAGTCTGTAATCTACACACCACAGGGATTAAGTGACGTCACGAGCAGCAAATTGTTTTCCGCTTTTAATTGAGTTACGTATGCGCTAGAAGATTCGTTCTTTCACTGATGAATTTATATTTGACTTAATAACAAATTAATGTGGGTTTCAATTGATTTTTGAAATGTAGAATTTTCAGTTTACTGGTCCTTTAATGGATGGAAAGTTAATGTGTCATAATGAGGAAATGAGCAGGAACATGACGTGTTAGGATGAGTTATTAGTGAGTATTGAGATGAGAAATGGATACTCCGATGTGAGGGCTCTGCAGCCGAGGGATTCCGGTACTGTATGCCCACAGTCCCGTATGCCCACGGTCCCCTATGACCACCAGTCCCCTATGACCACAGGTACTGATCGTGGTCATAGAGTACCAAATCGACCCCAATACCCACAGTCGCCGTTGCCCACTATGTGGTAGTTACATAAACAAGTATAACCCTACATTTGAACAGCTTTGAATTAACATTACACGCCACGTTGCTGACTAATCCTTACTATTATATGGCTCCCAAGCCCTTATTTGCTATCATGTACATGGTAGTATTGAAGGGTTACTAACCTGATCCAGGTTAATAACCCTTTATATTGAGTCCCTGAGACGGGTTATTAGTCCAGATCGACCGAATAACCCCAACGACATTAAGAGTAAATTTTATCAATTGAACAATCTTAATCTTGGCTGCATAATCACATTCGTCGCAACAGCAATTAGAGCTTCTCAAAGTCAGAGGAGTCAAAAATTAGGTGCTCTAAATCAGTCTTTACGAAATTCATGATAGCAAACGGCGATTGAAACACATGTCACATACTGTTCATCCGGGCTTACAATTTATTTCCGGTATCACGGTTTGACATGACTCTGTACTCGAGAATCGAGATTCGAGATGAATCATGAACCACAATTAGAATGTTAAAACTTTCTGCCAAACAAATTAGCGGTAGACTCTTATAGCGTCATTATCATGCGTATAAGTAGCGAATTCAAAGTACCGACCAAGCTCCCTTATATAAAATAATCCATTCTTAGGGCCGGATTACACAACCGTTTAAGGTCGACCTTTAGCCCTAGGTGCTCCTTAAAACGGCCCAAACTGCAGTTTAAGGTCCACCTTAAAATTCCGTATTACCCAATGTGCTCCTTTAAGGCGATTTTAAGGTGCTCCTTAGCAAGTTAGGTCGACCTTAAAACTCTCGAAAAATCGGTATTACCCAATCTACCTCGTCCTTAAGTTGGTCCTTTAGCTGCTCCTTAAACGGCGAATTTTTAAGGTACCTCCAGCTCGTCCTTAAACCAGGAGGTGCTCCTTAAACCAAACGTTATATGTGATAATACTTTGGAGCTACATCGTTGCCACAAGAGAAGAGATAAAATTCAATGATTCAATTTTCTGATAGGTTAGTTTGCGGTCCGGCTGTGATCGGTTCAAAAAGCAAAATCATTAAACAGCCAAAATCATTAAACAATTTACCTTCATAATGTGGTGTTTTTTATTGGGATTCGTAAACGGTAAAATTAGTGAACGGTAAGACCGATAATAAGCTCTTGTGTACAACATTTTTATTTTTATTCAAGTATTCAATCTCAATTCAGCAATTAGGGTAATTGTAAACAGAGCTGGCAGACAGCAGTGGCAGCTCTCATGCTTTTGGGAACTGTGTGAGTGCCCCACCGTAGGCTTCAATCAATCAAATTGACAATAGGTCTATTATCTAGCAACTGTGTTTGATTGACTGATAAGGCATGTTTATTTTTTAACGAGCCCCATCAATCATCGTTGCAAGATATTTACTCACTAGCAGTAAAATCCGTTTCACTGGCACCGAGCACATTCAAACCCATCTATAATTAAGTTTGCTAACAGATTCCATCTGCATCTAGTTTCTAGATTTAATTTCACTTCCATATGAATTCCCTTATATGGTGGTCTCTACCATATATGGAGCTGCTCCTTAACTGAGTTGCTCCTTTAATTTGGGTAATCCCAGAAAGTGTCAAAGGAGGAGCTGCTCCTAAGATGCTCCTTAGCGTTTGAGGACGACCTCCTCCTTTACGGTTTAGGTCGAACTTTACGTATTGGGTAATACCGATTTTGCTAAAGGAGGACCTACAGGAGGTGCTCCTTAGAGCTCCTCCTTAAACTTCGAGCCTCTTAGGTCGACCTAACACGAAAATTGTGTAATCCGGCCCTAATTCTGATGGAATTTTAAGAATTACCATGATGTTCAGGTGAAGAGGAAAAGGGTATCGCTTCATTAAGTTACCGGTTCAACACATGAAGATGAACGAATTATCTAAACATCTAACTATAATCCGGTGTAATTCATTTTCATTCGGCCTGTAAATTCTGTACTGCATATTTGAGTATTCGATACTTTAAAAACTAAATGTAATCAGCCCTGTGAATAAGATTACCAATGGCTCTTGCTTCCGGAAGTCTGCAGCTCCTATCGAAAGACCATTATTTTCCATGTTTTAACTACGTTTTATGAGTGGTTTCGCCATATAATATCACTATTAACCTCAGTAGAGATAAGTAACATCTAGTTTTGAACTCGGCTTCGCCTCGTACAAAACACATCATTATTGAACTCGGCTTCGCCTCGTACAATAATGCATATATATGTCGCTCGCTGGCGCTCGCAACATATATCATGTTACTTACCTCTACTTCGGTTAATAGTTCTATAGTATATCGAGTAATTGTTTTCTTTCATTGCAATAGGTATAGGGAAAGCGTCTGTTTATTCAGTAAAAGAGTGAACACTTGAATACGATACGAGAAACTACATCACATGAAAGATTGAAAATGGGTTGGCATAGTAAAGGGAATGTCTCTGATGCATCTGTAGTATTCTAGTAAAATCTGATATACAGTAACGAAATACTTTAAAGATTCATACATGCAATCGTTACAACTTGAAATTTACCAAAATAATTTACAACCAATCGTATGAATGAATTTAAGTTTTCTGCATGGATCGTACTCATCAACCAGACGTTTCAGTTTCTCTTCGCGCTCTCTCCATTTACGTTTCTGGGGCTCATTTGGGTTTTCTCCTTGATCCAACTGCAGGAACTTCGTCTCTTGCTCGCCGTGATATGCAAGGAGTCCTTCAATGAATGTCCAGATGGTTGGATGCTGTAACTTGAACATCCGAGCAACTCCATTGTTCCCGCCTTCAGAAAAGTTGTTCGTCCTGAGTCGTTGGAAGATGTTGTGGAATCCATATACCAAGTGAAGCTGATTCACTCACCGAGGATTTGGTTTTTATACATTCACGAGTCATCTCATTAAGGTATGAAAAATAGTCATAACAGTCAGTCATGTTTAAGATATGTTTCAAATTTCTTGCAAAATACTTTTCGTGACCAATTTCATAGCATTGTTAGACGTCTGTAACTCATCCAGGAGCCCTGGTATTTTAGCAGCAATTTTCATGCATGGAAATTAGCCTGATGAGACTATTTTAAAAATCTGTATACCCTTTTAATCAGCAATACTACCCAATCTTCCAGTACGAATTGTTGTAACAAGGCTAACAATGATACGACTTACGAGGTTCCAGTCTCCCTTTAATGATATCCTGATTAGTAGTGGGCATACAGGACTGTGGGTAATAAGGACAGGGGTCCTGTACGCCCACGGTCCTTATTGACCACTAAATTCCTAGTGGGCATAGAGGACTGTGGGCATAGAGGACTGTGGGCAAACGCGACTGTGGGCATAGGGTACGGTTACCAGCCGAGTATTGAAGAGAATTTGAGCCTCACTTCTGTTATAATATACGAAGAGTGTGAGAGGAAAAAGTGGGAAGACCGTGAGAAGAAAAAGTGGGAAGACCGTGAGAGGGAATAGTGGGAATAATTCACTAAATTCCTGGTCGTTGTCGGCAGCACGGTGAGAAATTTAGAGATATTAGAAGAGAGCTACCTTCCTTGCAGGCATTGGTGACAGTCTGGGATTTCTGTCTGCCCATGAGAGTCGTGAGCAGCGTCATATCGGGATATATTGTGCGATCAGGAACACAACGCAATTTACACAAACAACAACGTACAAATCCCACTCTAAATACACTAACTTAACGGTGGGTTTTAACTAAAATAGCTCTGAATTAATTCCAAGTCTCGGTGGGCGGTGTGTACCCACGTGGGCTGGATGGAGCGCTCCCATTGGCTGGGAACAGGCACGTGGGTACGATACTCCACGCTGATTGGTCCTGCTTATTGGAGCTTCTCGTACACGCCTGTCATCACTTCTTGAGAGAGTGCTAGTGTTTTACGGTAGATACAAGTTGTGTGTTAAGTCATTCTGACACCCAGTAGGACGTGTAATGGGATATAAATACTATGTGTACAAATTCCATGTTTCTCTGATGCAACGTGGGTGTGTATTTGTCATGTGTTATCATATTGACTGAAATTTTGAGCCATGGAAGGAATATTAATGTTTTTTTTAATTTGGGGTGTGGTCAATATGAAGTTAGTATTCTACTTAGTGTAATGCATGTACGAAGCGACATGTTGGTTTGACAGGCTAATGAAATTTGAATGTAGGTAAATTCAAGCCAAGTACAAAATCTGTCCATGCTCTAACTGTAGCGCAAAACCACGCTTCAAAATTCTTATCTCAAAGATACAAAATACAGCTCTTTCCTTCCATGTACTTTTATCCTCAATCTCAGCAAATAACTCAGAAAGGAGGGAATTCGAAGTATCAAAAGAGGGCTCCACGCAAGTGTAAACACGCAGCCTCACAGTGACTCACTGAAGATGGATGGTTTGTAATCCTGCCTCCTCATACTGTCCTGTCCACTGAGACAAGTAAAGGACCGGGCTTTGCTCTTCATCCTCCTTTCACACCGTGGGTGGTAGTGTTAGAAACACGCAATATCAATAAGAAATGTTTAATTGGGGCAAAAAGCGAATTAATAATACATCTTTACATACCAAATCCTGGTGTTTTTAGGATTATGACCATTTGCAAGAGACACACACAAAACCTTTGATACGTTGCACAATTTGGGGAGTACGTTTGTAAAACCTCGTGGGCGTGGACAATCTTCTAAAAATAGAAATTCGCATGACGACAGAGATTCTACAAGAGAACAATACAAAGCTCAAGTAGCCTGTGTGGATTAGACCGACCTTACCCACAGTCTACCAAATGTGAAATTCATTGTAACCACGATCACTTATTACAATAGGTACCTACTACTACAGTTGCCTCTTTGTAAGAGAATTATTGGATCAGTGACCGCTTACAGAATACAGATACATTGCCCAATGTATACGTCGTACGCACAGACAATTAACCAGGGCAAAGGAGATTATTTGATTTTGACTGCAATGCAGGTTTTTCTTTCTTCAGCTAAGTTCTGGTTCGTCATAATGTAAGAAACTACATGAAGACAGATAAGTCAGAACTAAAAGAGAGGATCGACAATTTCCCATTTGCCTATCTTCGTGACCTGTTCGTGAATAAATTGATGACAAAATGCAGGAATCAGGATTAAGGTTGCTGAATGATGATGTTAGTAAACGAATAAACTCAATGGAGAATGGTGATTTGGAACCGAATAGCCCGCACGTGTTCAACCAGCTTTTTATTATCAAAGTACCAATTACGGTGCTATTATTATGAAAGTGGACGAGGATTTTATTTTCTTTGAATCAGCTCATTTTAACAATTTTGAAAGGAATTGTGCTTTAAAGTCGTCGCTGTAGCATACCCACAGGTCGTTGTTAGTGCAAAGACGATTAGATCCACTTTTAATGCGCTCTCTTGCAGCTTTACAACCGTGCGATAGCAAATATTATGCCAATACCTCTCGCAAAGATTCTACCAATCAACCACTTTCTCTCACATTTAAGTTGGAGGGATTCTAAAACTTCCTATAAAACTTACGTTTAGCCAGGATTCTAGGAATGGGAGATTTGGATCGTTCCATCTTCCGGGGCTCAGGAATGTGCTTAGGACGGATTTCCAGAGCCGACATAGACGATATTGTCATAGCAGGATCCAAATTCATATTATTCAAATGGAACAAAAACACTCAGTCACAAATTGAACTCTTGAAAAGGGGAAAGAAAAACGAAGGTGCAACCAATCTATACTATGTTGTGTGTGAAAGGCAAGGATATCGTGGTTTTGTGTATATACAATCACGTGAACAAAACCCTGGCTTTTGATTGGACGATAAAGCAACTCGATAACATGAGTAGATACGATAGATAACGGGGCATGCTAAGTGACAGTTTATAATTATGAGCTTTGTTGGACAAATAGGCGGTATGAGGTGATCATCTGTCTACATAAAACCATCATAATTACGTCATTCACAACAACCTATTCCTGAAGTGTGGCTTGCACTCTTCGTTAATATAGTTACTGGCATGTTACGTTTCATGACAACTTCATTGGGTTGATGGGAATCGTTTGTAACTCAAGAAGGGAATTAATAATTAATTATTGATTGTGGTGGTGACAAAAGAATATGATAGCACGATAGGGAAATTACAATACTTATTAAAAAAGAACGAGCGAACAGCATACCATTCACCATACGTTTTGAAGAAAAGGATGAGTAAACTAGAGCTATTTCCTTGACAGCAAAGCTACAAGTTCGAGTATTCATTGCAGGAAATGCAGGAGATTGTGCCTTGTCACAGGTCTCAAAGTCAGAAAACATTATCTTCTTCAAGGTCTATATAAATAGAGATTGCTCCTCCCAAGACAGAATGATCGGGATTGATAAGATCATTCAGATCAGCAACTTACCAGTCATACTTTGGAGGAAAACTCTTCTGAAACAGCAGTTGTAAGTGTAACAAATGGTCTATCACGACGAACGCGCAGTGCAAGCTGGGACTGTATAATACATGGAACCCTCTTCAAGCGTTCCGAGGCACAATTAATTACGTAACGGCACTTAGAAAACTTCCTCCATTTGAAAAGTGAGGCTGATGGAGCTGCAACACACAGCTCCCATGTTCTTGAGTATAGGCTCCGTACACCACATAGGCAGATTGCAGCAGCACTATTCGCCATTCTAAACCCTGATAATGACGTCACGCCTCATGACCTGTGATCCGGGGAGCACGACCTACAGCGCGCTCTCCTTCTCTCTCGAGTTAAACTCGAGTCCTGACTGCTGCTGTGAACCTGTGTGGGCTAAGCTAGTACGCTATGCCTGGCTGAGGTTTTAACTATGAAGGTGCATGCTAAGTTGAATTAGTAGTACGTGGCAAAGGTTTAAACTGAGCGTCTGTAAAAAATGACCAATTCAGTATTCCAGCGGGCACAGAATGGATTTATGACTTCATTATGTTTAAAGAGGTAAATACATGGCTGCATTACGCATGTGTGCTCATCGGTAAAAAGTAACTCGTAAAAAGGGTAAAAGATAGGGCCGGTAAAAAACCAACTTGTGTGGTCCCAAGGCCAAAGAACGGTAATTTTAAATGAGAGATATTCGAACAGCATTAAAGGTCAAATAATCTTAGGGACAAAACACAGTTTCGATATAATCCTAGCATAGCATAGAAAGTGCCATCACAATATTAGCTGAGCCTGGACAAGAATAGTTCATAACACGTAGTCGTGATTCTCACAAGTACGACAAATTCTAATCGCAAATTTTGTTAATGGGATATCTAACGATTTATCTACGTTTATGTTTATTTTCGAACAGATATTGAACATCTGTTGAAACATGAATTTTAAAATTGAATATTTTCTCCCTCCTGCCAGAGAAACGCCTAAATTTCCTGCCTGAGAAATGCCCTGATTACACCCACACCTGTGTACCTGCTGATCCATTGGTACTCCATGCGTCTTCTTCACATTCCTCATCAACACGGAGTAAAGGGGCAGTACCCTGTAGTTTGCGGGAGTCAGGACTGTGTAAGAAGAGGGAGCAGGGGGAGTTGAGGGAGCAGGGGGAGGGGTGTTGTCAGTGATTACAGGGCTGACAACAGACACTTGACAACACTGCATGATGAGCAGGAAGCCGGAAAGTGGAGACACGTTGTAAAAAGAAGACGAGGAAATTAAAGAGCAATGATCAACGAGGATGATAAAAAAGGATTGAATGAAGAGTTATGATACACTGCGAAAGAGATGGAAGGAGCAGGACAAAAGGAGAAGCTGTATTAGTGGAGAGAATGGCTACTCAATCCCAAGTTTGGTGAAAGTGAAAACATCTATATATCTGATTACTGATATCTTATATCTCAACTTTAAAAGTATGAAGGTGTGAAAAAAATTGTTTTCGGTAATGCATTTTGGAAAATATAGTGGTAAGTTGAACTCGAGGCTACCAAACGACCGGTTACAATTTCTCAATAAATCCGGTTACGGTTTCGGTTGGCTAAAAACACCAGTTAACCGGTATTTCGGTTTCGGTTCGGTTAACCGACCGATTTCCCTAAACAGTTAATTGCAAAATCAAAATTTTCGGTTACGGTTTCGGTTGGCTGAAAACGCCCGGTTAACCGGTATTTCGGTTTGGGTTCGGTTAACCGGTCGTTTCCTACTCGAGGCCCAAGGGAATCATTATAAACTCGGGGGATAATAAAATAATCAAAGTAATTTGCATGAAACCGGTCATAAAATTCTCTCCCCCTCCCCACCCCCTAACCTTGTTCTCGCTGGTGCTTCTTCTTCCGGCTCAGAGTGCTGGTGAAGTTATCCAACTTGCTGCTGAAGGACCTGTCCCGTACCGAGGTGTCATCTCCCTTCCCTGCACTCGACACCGAGCCTTGGTCTGTCCGGCGTGATAGGGACATGGCGTGCTAGAAGGGAAGTGGTGTTAGGGATTGGGGCGTGATAGGGACATGGCGTGCTAGAAGGGAAGTGGTGTTAGAGGTTGGGGCGTGATAGGGACATGGCGTGCTAGAAGGGAAGTGGTTTTAGGGATTGATAGGTATAAAGAGAGATAAAACATGTGAAAGGTGCTTCAATGGAGAAAACTGTAACAATGATTAGAAAATCCAAGAGCAAAATTTGCGATTAAAATAGTTGAAAACATAAAAACAATCATTCACTCGGCACTCAAATCATCACACAGAAAAAAGAAAAACCTTTTTGAGGGCAGTCCTGAGCTGATCAGAATTAAATGCAATCCATCTTTTGAGTTTTGACTAGTTCAAGTGCAACTACGTTGCTTTCTCTTTTTACTACTCAAGTTCAATTAGGTATTTGTTAATTTCTATTGTGCTTTGAAAACCCAACACAAACCGAATGAGTAAATAAATTCTCTGCCATATAGCTCCAAAAAGAGTGCTTGTTACCATGGACTCCCCAATGCTTAAATAGGTCGAATCAAGGAATTTAAGAAAAGCTTGTCACCCAAAGAATAAATCAGGACAATTGCACACCCAAACAATACCTGATCATACCTCAAACTCTCGTTTATAGGGATGAAGCCCAAAAAAACCAAAAAACCAAAAAACCAAAAAACCTAGCCCAAGAATCGGAAAAAGTAGGGTAGGCCTTGGTTTTTGGTTTTTTGGGTTTTTGGTTTTTTTGGTTTTTTTTTGGGTTAGGTTTTTCAAAATTTTGACTTTTCAAGCCAATATGGATTGTTGATGCTATTAATGTGTTATTGATATCACTATGGTTTCAAACAATATTCGTCAGTTTTATTGATGTTTTGGGTGATTTATGGTGTTTTATATGACATAATCAGTACGCCAAGGCATTGTTTTGGTGAACTATCCAAAGCACTGCTCAAGAGTTGCCGAGGGTCAGCCAGCTTAGATCAGCAGGGGTTAAAAGGGTCAGACTTGAATCATCAGTCAGGAGCCCACTAAGTGCTGGTATTTTAGGGCCCTGCAAACTGTCAAGTGCTAGTGAACCAAGGGGTTCTCAAGACTCACTGGTTGGCTCATGGCTGATAATGTTCAGACTAGTGTCGTCTGAGATTAGCAAGATGTTTTTGCACTGATGAGTCACCATGTCAAAGGATAGCCAAGGGTCACCAGGGATTCAGTCACCTATGATTGCCCATCAGGTGATGGTCGGCAGGAGCCAGGAGTTAGGCGAGATTTAATAGCAATGGGTCGCCAGGCTACCATGGGATCAAAAAGCTTGTGAGGGAAGAAGTCGGGTGAGGGCAATCAAGACATCAGATAATCACTCATTCAGTTGTTACAAAGGAACAGCCAAGGTTCAGCATGAAGTCAGCCAATGGCCATAAAGGAACCAGGCCAGCCACTATTGCAGTCAGAAGAGGGGAGAAGGTTACTCTGGTTTTACTTCTTGCTAGGGGTCAGTCAAAAATATCAAAATAGGTATCAGAAAAGGGTCAGTCAAATTTCCTCTGGGGTTGGTAAGGGTTTGAGCCAGGGTCGACCAAGTGCAGTTTCACCCTTGATTCACTTACCTTCCAAAAGCACAAGGAGGGGCCTCTGGTTTTCTTCTTGCTGACAGTATATAATGCAACTTATGTCCATGGAGGAGTGGAGAGAACCTACATGTCTTGCCTGGCTCAATGCGGTGGATGTCCAAGCTGCATGGATCATGCAACAAGAACTGAAACTGCAGGGCTCAATACTGGGTTAGCTCTACACCTTCTGGTAAATGCTGCGTCTTATACTCCTCTAGTTGTAATATACTCAAAAAGGCCAGGTAAGGGTCATAAAGTATCCCCAGGGGTTAGGGTCACTCAGTCGGTTAAGGTAAGGAAATGATTGGCCTTGGTTCAGCAGGGGAGGAATGGGTCCGAATAAAGGTCTTCTAGGACTCATTGGAGCCATAAAGCTGAGGATTAGCCTGAGTAAGTACGTAAAATACAATCGACAAGAAGCTCAGCTAAGGCCTAAGCGTCACTCCTCATCAGATTAAATAGGTTACATATGAAATTTTAGGATCAATAATCCAACTTCTATGAATTCTATGTCTGAAGCCATTCAATCGGAGTATAGAAAGGTAAAAAATATGTATTTCACTGATATGTCGTATACCTCCCGGCCCTGGTGAACCTTGCTGACTCCCAGGAAGCTCTTAACAATGGCTTACCCCTTAAATTATCCCTGGTTGTCGGTTGACTCTCTTGTGACACTTGGCTGACCCAGGGCCTGGTGAATGATACATTGATCCCTGGGTCAGTGGGTCACCCTTGACTGGCCATTATTTAATGACCCTATGTGTGACTGATTTGACATGTAGTATTGACTTTTATTAATCATTGACTGGCCCCTCCCTACCTGACCAGTGACCTGTGATTTAACACCTTTAAATCAAGTTTTATAGACATACATAAATTGTATAAGCTGATAACTCTATAACAAGGACCATGTTCAAACAGTTTTATAAACATCCGCATGTAGGTCCTAGAACAGTAGTATGACCCCTTTGGCGAAGCTCGAATGGACCTGACCTGGAAAAAGTACCCTCCAGACTCCAGAGTAAGGAGTTTTCAGGGTAAGCTTTAGTATAAGTAATCTCTATAAATGCTCTCAAGATTAACAGCTAGGGCCATAGTTACTTTGTAAGGGTTAGGGTTGGTGTAATACATTAGTGAATACCTTCATTAACTTTTCTCTGTGGAATCAATTCTCATCTTACTAACCCCAGAACCCCTCTCAGTATAGGACTATTGGCTGTTCATTTGATTTCTTGGCCTAGGGTCTTAGTCTTAGTCTTAGTAAATGGCCACAGTCGGTTTAATCAACCAGGCCGGTGGCAGCCATGCTGAGCATGGAGACTATCCCTAGTACACAAGGCGAAGGGTGTGAACTCCTGGGTGGTTTTTTAGGCCACCTGACTGCCGGAGATATCCTGGGCTGAGAGTAGCCCACCCGTCCAGGACCTCACTGGACTAGTAAGCTACCAACGCCACTGGCTTCAAACAGACTGCAAAGCAAGTCAATGCTTGCCTGCAGATTAAGTCGGAGATCAGCCGGAGGTGGCTACCACCTCCCTTCGTCTGACTGAGCCACAGGGAGGTCTGACCCAACCAGACTGTAAATAATATTCCCATTGATTGGAGTTATGCTGGGATCAATGGGCAAAGCCCAACTATGGGGTACTACCTGGAAAAGAAGAGAGGGAACTGATTGTTAGTTTTGGTGCTGTTTTTGGTGTTGTATTATTGTTCATTAATCATAGTAATGTTGCTAAATCAGATTTATTGGGAGGACATCCTTTCGAAATGGGCTGCAGTTTATTGTATTTATTTCTATGGGTCTAGATGTACAGAAATTTGTTGCTTGACAGAAGTGGTGAGGTAATGAGACTTAGCTGGTTTGAAGTACGGAGTACCCAGCAGGTGAGGGTGATGAAAGTGGGAGATATAACGAAATAAAATGTTGTTTACTTATTGGATATAATATGGGAGAGTTGGACAGTGGGCTAATTTTTATAGCAGTAAGAGGGTTGATAATGCAGGGGTCGCCAATGCAACTGCTGATTCCAGAATGAAACAAAATTTATTTCATGATGGTGCTGAGGAACCTTGGAGGGATCTGAACTTTAACAAGTTGTATGAGGAGAAAATTTTTATCAGGGCTTCTTGAGTGGCCTTTGATAGTTTGAGGGAGGAAGCCATATTGGTTTTTTGTAGTACAAAGTGGGTTATGACTACCAGGCTGTGCCAATGTTGTTACAGTATATGATATGTATTTATGGGTTGATCATTCCCTTTGAGGACAGTCTTCAAGTAGTGTACCTGAATTATAATGAATTAAGTAAAAAGATAAAAGAATAGTATAGATATAGAAAGAGGGGGCTAGGGCGGTTATAATGTAAAATCAAAAGTTAATATACTGTGAGGGGCTGGATAGTGAAGTTATGATACTTAGCTGGTGAGTGGTACTAGAGAGTACCCAGCAGGTGGAAGGTGTGGATGATACCAACTGCATGGGGAAGTGCAGTTGGCACACTCGGGAGGGGGAGGTGCGTGAGGCCCCAACTGGAAAGAACCAGGTCCCTGCCCCTTGGCCTAGGGTCAACAAAAGCTATTAATGATCTTATTAATCTATTAGGCCTTTCAGTGTGTGCTTTATTAATGGGTGTTTATAAGGTCAGAATCCAGTTTAAGTTGTAAAAATTTATTCAAACACTGTCATAACATAGTGGGTCAGTCGAGGGTGACCAGTTACCACTGACCAGGGGATCAGCCTTGAAAGGTTCACTAGGAAGTCAATTAGGGGTCAGTAGGGACAAGGGGAGACCCCTGAGAGAACCAAAATGCGTCATTTGGGGTTCACTCAGGGCCCCAGGATCAGCTCTGATATATGAATGGATGCTTTCACTTGACTGATTACTACTTCACTACTGGAAGTCACTATTATGTGAATGCCTAAGAATGCAGTTGAAAAACTAAAGGAAAAAGTATAGGTAGGTACCTATTGGAAATCATCTTAATATGTACTTGATAAAAATCTCTGCAAGTGTCTTAATAACAGAGGAATTTCAGTATTAACATCCCAACAATAATAAAATGTCTTCTTACAAATTAACAAAACAGTCATGAACGTGAATTTTGAATGATTCGACCGATGCCAAAACAATTTGATGAGTGAAAATATTCAATTATATTCAGTAAATTACACAATTCTAGGTCGTTTATGCTACATACCAAGCTCCTGTGGATCTACAGTCACATTGTAGACATCATAATACAATCGAATTTTAACCTAAAAATCGTTTGGGAAGGTGCTAGAAATTACTAAAATGTAACCCAAAAAAAACCAAAAAAAACCAAAAAAAACCAAAAAAAACCTAGCCCAAGAATCGGAAAAGTAGGGTAGGCCTTGGTTTTTTTTGGGCTTCACCCCCCCCTTTATATAAGTCACGAACTGCATTTTCATAGAAAGCCGTTTCACATACACTTCTAATGAAGTCAAAAGATACATGAAAAGATACGGAAAGTTACAATAAAGCGATAACTGTTTTATACTTGAGTTAAGTTTGTTCATGAATGAAAGTAGTTAAAAGCAGGATGAAAGGAAGGCAGTATGAGTAACTAATAGTCACTAACTATGATAGCTATTTGTCAGTGAAATACAACTAAATCGAGACAAATGAAACTAGAAATGTATTGTATATCGAGTATCGTGGGGATAAAAATATCATGATGTACATAAGAAACAAATAAAGACAAATAACGATTGCTTATAATGAATTGTGGTCATGGTCAAATACGTTAAACTCTGACATGTAAAAATAAGGCGCCCGTAACGTTCGTCGGTCGATCGAATGGAATTGGTCGATCGATCAACTCTATTGGAACGAATGATGTGTTTTACTGGTCCCAAATGACTTGAATCGTGTTTGAATTAGCAGTATTTTGTTGTTTCCCTACTAGCTCGAAGATTTCCTATCTAAAACACATCAGTCGATCAAATGAAGTTGATCGATCGACCAATTCCATTCGATCGACCGACGAACGTTACGGGCGCCTAAGAATTCTGTCTGACAAAAGCAAGAATATGGACAAAGATAAGATTAAAACTTTAAAAATTATGGTCCAAAGAAAAAAGGCTAAACTTGGCGCTAACGGAAGAAAAAATCTTGCCATATCTGGCATTGCAATAAACTTAATCACAAGCCAATCGTCCGAGATAAAAGTTAAGAAAATGGGGTGGTTATCGTAGGGTAAAATATAGGGATCCGACCAACGGCCCTCAAGAAAGGGTGGAAATGTTAGGTGTATACGTAGCAATATCTTATACATTATACAACTATTTACATCTCTTCTCGACACATTTGAAATAAGCTGGTCACGTGACACATATCCTTGAACTTACCTGGGGCAATCGAGATTAACAAAACAAATGAATACGTTCTGGCGTCATCGTGTAACGAGCATGGAACGTTATACAGTTCAACCAAACCTTGTAGCAGCGTTGTAGTGGTACTTAGAGACAGTGTTTATGACATTAACTTCTTGTATTGTGGTGTATACAATTTAATCTAGCGAAGTATACAATGTACATTGTACATTGTACACTGACAGGGAAGTATGCAATACAATGTACACTGTACAGTGTACACTGACAGGGAGGATATTACGGGCGATTATTGATGTTTTCTGCCGCCACCAGGGCTTCCCTATTCTCGTACATCCAGAATCCGTTGACATCAATGAGGATGCTGACAATGATGTCTCCTTGGGAGCACCTGATCAGGTCCTTGAGCGTGATACGCCCCTCTTTTTCAGGCTTCACCATGTCGAATACCTCGTTAATTAGGTCTTTCATATCCACCTGATGTTTCAATGTAGGAGTAAATTTCGTTGATATTAAAATAAGGAATGATAGAAATATAATTCGAACGACAAGTAAACATTGGCACATTTCTATACCTAATCTGCAGAAAACATCTGCCAAAGTACTACCAAAACATCTGCGATGAATGCTCACTGCCTAGAAAGACTCCGAGCATCCCCCAGAAAACCCCAAACACAGATAATCCGACTCACCACGTCCTGTCCATGCCGACTGAGCTCCTCCTGAACAGCTCTGAAGTAGAAGTTAAGAGAGAACATGGTGATAGTCCCCTCTCCCTCGCAGTCCAGGATCTTGAAGAGGTACTGCAGGGCCTGAGGGGACTTCCTGTTCTCCAGAGCCAGGATGAAGTCAAGGTACGTTTTGTAGTCCATCTCACCTTCGTACGTCAGACATTCCTGGAATACCCTGCGCGGGAAGAGTCAGGAGTGCGATTATTCGGTGATGCGGAGATGAACCTAAGAGCAGTTATCATACCCCTCCCAGGCTCATTTTGGAGGGAATGCTGGTGTTTGGTCGGGGACAGGGGTATTATGCAGTTTCATGGTCTCAGCTGTGATCATCTACCTTTGATAATTCTGTACATCCATGTAAGATACGGCCACTTATTCGACAAGTACCCGCTTATTACTCGATCAGATTGTGTGTCCAACAGTAGTTGGGCGAGGAAAATTATGAGCACTGCGAATGAAATCTTTGAATGTTTCTAAAATTTCTAATTCATGACCAATTTTGGGAGAGTAAATGAGTAAATATGGTGATGTATTACCTGTCAAGGAAGACAGGAGTGAGAGTACCACTACCGTACCGTCCCAGCTCGTTCTTACTCAGCATACCGTTGTGGTCTGTGTCGAGGGTGAGGTACTGCCCGTACACGCGCAGTGCGCTGGCAGCACTGAACCAGTTGGAGTCCTGCCGTTCCCGGGGCAGACCTTCCTCACGCAGTTCCAACAACTCGTCCAGGAAGCTGCAACACAGAATGTCCTGCGGTGGGGTGAGGATTATGGTATGGAGGAGTGAGGATCATGGTATGGAGGCGTGAGGATGAGTGAGGATCATGGTATGGAGGAGTGTTAACAAGTACTCAAGTGACCAGGGAAGTCACATTGGAAGTACTTGGATATTTGAGATAACTACGTAACTTTTATGCTCTGTAACCTCGATGGTACTGTGTTTTAAGGATAGGAAAAAAGAGAAAACAAGAATTGCGCCTACCGGCACATTTCTTGTACCTATTGTTTCCGTATGTAGGCGCTTAATTTCCTGTTCCCTGGGGCTGGTATTAAAACATGCCGTCATTTGATCGACGACGGTTGTCCGACTTATTTACTGACATGTTGAGTTGAAGATAAAGCATAAAAGTGACCTTCCAAATCATGATACAATCGCGCTTCTTCTATCAAATTAGTGTCACAACGCAATACTAACATCATTGAATCAATTTTATAAATATTCCTCATTATGCAGGCTCTCCTACGTACAAGTTTGAATTAACGCGCGCAGATGAAATATCACGTGGGCGATTTCGTTCCACGTGCCAAATGTTCGCGCGCGCGTTCCCGCCATTTCGTAGAACTCTGAAGATTCGTTTGGTTGCGCGATGTTCAGAGTTTCATAACTATGATCACCATTTTCGTTACGCGTTACGTTTCTTATTTGCTGCGTTGCAGATATCAAACCGTTGCAATGTTCGCTATTATTTTACCCCGCCTTGATTGATTTTCAAGATTGAGATACACAATTATATGATTACTGGCCAAGATCAAGATGAAAGATTCAGATATATGATCAATCATGAACCAAGACAAGCTCTCATGTCTTTCTTTCCTCTCGTCAATTCTTTAGATCATTCATAACACTGCCCATTGTAATTTGCCAGAATTGCCCGCTACTAATAAAGAAGGCCAAATGATTATGTGATTCAGTGATTAAAATCCTATAAATTATTTGATTAATTCCCTGACAATTGATTAAGGTTTGATTTTATGATTAAAGAATTGAACTTCAATTTTTGAGAAAGAATTACTTTCAACATCAGAATGTTGAAACATCAGAATGAACAGAGCATTGAACCCAAATACCTACAACGCTGTTAGCTAGCTGCAGCCCAAAATGCAAAGGATGGCACTACACCAAGCTACTCTGACGCGAGTGATATTATAAAGGAGCAGTTTGATGCATGAAAATGTACCAACCACCACCACCACCACCACCACGACACACCACCACCTATTTCAGATTTAACAGTACGCATGAAGGTAGTATACACACAACCCCCACAAAACACGATCTCTGCTAACCTTTTCTCAATGCCTTTTTGTAAAACAAAAACGCGATTGGGAACAGGAAAAAATAAAACCGGTCTGCAGCACAGAATGTCCTGAATCTTTATCTTTCCCGTCCTCAGAGGGTCGAGGAAAAAGAAGAACTTCCTAACTGCCGTACACACGTAGAAACTGTAGAAGCTCTTCTCCAGTCCATCTAACTGCGGCAGGGTGGGTATCATCTCCAAGATGTAGTTCTCCAGGTCTGCCTCTCGGAGGTAGCCCAGACCACTGATATCGTACAGGGACAGTCCTATCCGGGACTGCTGCAGCCACACCTTCCGCATCACGTAGTGGAAGAACTCGACAATGGCGATCCTGCCGTGAGGGTCTTTCTTGTAGAGCTTACTGAAGGTTATGGCGGAGAAGTAGTCTTTGCACTTCGGGCTCACTTGCTCCTTTACCTGGGAAATAATACAATTTTAATCGGAAAACTTTATACTGAAAATACTAGCTGATAGCGACATTTATTTAAGGAGAATCATTTGAGGAATGAAATTTTAACGATCCACTGCACACATTAAGTGTACAAGCTACAAATGATGATAATGTAAGCAATGTACATTACAAACCTTGAGATAGTCCTCGAAGTTGATCATCCTATCCTCAACTGGGGGTGACAGATTGTCCTCCAGAAGATCCAGCAGTTTCTGCAGCTCCTCATTTTCTAGCAACGCAGCGCTCTTTCTAGTGAGAAACGCTGCAATTCAAGGAATGGGGTTTCAAGAGAAATACGAAGTTTCATATTCCCGAATCACAAGGGAATTTCTTAAACTCGTAGCATATTGACATTGCAGAAATCAGGGTGCGAGTTCAAATATATCATAAGCATTGCGATTTATTGAGTATTCAAAATCTGAACTTATCGCTGTATTTCAAATCATACCTGCCCTTGACTCCTCCCTGAGTTTCTGAAGGATAAGGTCCTGTTCGGGAGGGAGGGGCGCGTAGAAACAGGGAATGGAGGCGTATGAGGGGTCACGCTTCCTACCTCCACCCCACGCTAGGTATCTGGGAGGGAGGGGGTTCAAATACCAATGGGGGTAATGGGGATACAAGTGGGGGGAGGGGTTGAAGTGTGAAGGGGTTGAGATGAAGGCGGGTTAGGGGTTGAGATCATCTTTCCCACTTGCATCTCAATGAGATGCAAGTGGGAAAGGGGTGAGATGATGTTACTCTAACAGTAAGTTATTGAGGAGGGAAACGGTGTAGAATAAGTTAATAAAACAGATGTTTATTTTCAGATGGTAATAACAAGGAAGTCTCATTGTCGGTCTTCAATATGAGGTTCAGATAAAACCTAGGATTTCACTCACTCTTCAAACATTTTCCGTTCTTCCGACGTGTCTTTATTGGCGGAAAGTTGTTTAGATTTCTCAGCATTGTACTGCTTCAACCTTTCAACCCATGTAGACATCCTCAGTTAGTTTGGGAAAAGGCCCAGCGAAAATGAACGTTTTGAGCGCAAAAAGCGCTGAACGAAATGAGCGCCGAGGGAAAGGGCACGACCCAAATGACCCAAAATCCCAAAATTTTTTGGTGTTGTTATTTCGCTTCAGAAAGGAGGCAAATGGCCAAATTGCTGAGGTGTGGTAAATGAGCAAAATTGAGCCACCCGGCAACCAATAAGCGCACCAGCGCAATGAGCGCTAAGGCGGCGCAGACCCCAAGATTTAAAAATTGCGCTCTAGGTGAGCGCGAGCGCATTGAGCGAAAAAAGAATTTTGGATTTTTTGTTTGGGGTTTGAGGCAAAGGGCAAAAAAGGGGGCGAAAAATGACGCTAACATTTTTAAAGAATAGAGCAACGAAAGAGGCAAAATTTTGCCTTTTTTGCGCTCAGTCTTTTTGGGGGCCCCAGCGCAAAGAGGCAAACGAAGGCTTCCCCAATTTGGCGCAACGAGCCCCCAAACGAGCGAAAGGGAAAATTTGCCAGTTGTTTGCAGAACACATTTGCCTGTTTCTTCGGTTTTTCCCATCGAGTTTTTTGTTGTTTTTTGCTTTTTAAATATCTATTTTTTGTTGCTATTTGAAAAAATTTTCCCATTTTATACCCCAAATTATAAGATGTATTTACATAATTATACAATATGTCACACAATCTATTTTACCTATTTTACCTAGTTTTTGGTGGTACTATATGTTCATTCGAGGTGCCAAAGCATTGACCAACTTTTTGGCCCAATATAAACATTAATTCTCATGTCATATTCAATCTGGTCTGCTAAAATTTTCACCGAAAAGTTTATTTTAGTTTTTTGTGCCACTTGGCATGCCTATTTGAGGCAAGATGGTCCACTTTCCTGGCTATTAATATGAACCTGGATTTATGTAATATTTAATTCATTTCATTGTAAGCTTTCTTTGACGGCAAAATGGTACCACAGGAACACGACAAAAATTAGCCTCCATTAGCCTCCATTAGCCTCCATGGAGGCTGAGTGGAGGCTGAGTGGAGCCCGAGTGGGAGCTTAAGTGGAGGCTAATTTCAAAATTAGCTCCACGGAGGCTGGGTGGGAGGCATGAGGCTAATTTTTGAAAAAATAGCTTCCACCATGGAGGCCATATTAGCCTCCACCAGCCTCCACAATAGCCTCCACCAGCCTCCACTCAGCCTCCACCAGCCTCCACTCAGCCTCCACTCAGCCTCCATGGAGGCTAAATTCTTGGTTTAGCCTCCACTAGCCTCCACTAGCCTCCACTCAAGAATTAGCCCCATTAGCCTCCAGAAATTTAAAGTCATTTTTGTGAGGCTAAAGCTTCCATATGGAGGCTAATGGAGGCTACGGGAGCTGAGGGAGGCTATGGGAGGCTTGAGGGAGCCTAAATCAATAAGCCTACAAAACACAAATTTCGTTGAAAATGGTGATTTATGTACTAATGTGAAAACAATATATACTTATATAGCTTCAAACTATCAGACAGTCTGACTGTCCCACACTCAGCCTCCACTAGGGCTCCACTCAGCCTCCACTCAGGGCTCCCACCCAGCCTCCACTAGGCTCCACTCAGCCTCGACTAGGCTCCACTCAGCCTCGACTAGGCTCCACTCCAGCCTCCACTAGGCTCCACTCAGCCTCCACTTAGCCTCCACTAGGCTCCACTCAGCCTCCACTAGGCTCCACCTCAGACCCCACTAGCATCCACTAGGCTCCACTCCAGCCTCCACTAGGCTCCACTGGCCACTAGGGCTCCACTAGCCTCCACTAGGATCCAATAGGCTCCACTAGCCTCCACTAGGGATCCATTCAGCCTCCACTAGGCTCCATTCAGCCTCCACTAGGCTCCACTCAGCATCCACTGAGCCTCCACTGAGCCTCCACTAGGCTCCACTGAGCCTCCACAAGGCTTCACTCAGCCTCCACTCAGCCTCCACTAGGATCCACTCAGCCTCCACCAGGCTCCACCTGGCCACCACTAGGGGCTCACTAGCCTCCACAGATCCACAGGTTTCCACCAGGCACTGCCCATCTCAGCCTCCACTAGACTCCACTTAGCCTCCACTAGGCTCCACCAACTCCACCAGCCTCCACTCAGGCCCACTCAGCCTCCACCAGCCTCCCCATCCAGCCTCCAGGCTCCACCAGCCTCCACTAGCCAGCCTCCAGCTTCCACTAGGCTCCACTTAGCCCACTAGCCCAGTGGACAGTGGAGCCATTGAGGCTAGTGAGCCCAGTGGAGGCTGAGGAGCCTAGGAGGGGGAGGGAGGCCAATGGAGGCTGAGTGGAGGCTATGGAGGCTAGTGGAGGCTGAATGAGCCTAGTGGGAGGCTGAGTGGAGCCTAGGAGGCTGAGGGAGCCTAGTGGGAGGCTGAGTGAAGCCTAGTGGAGCCCAGTGGAGGCTGAGTGGATTCTAGGAGGCCTAGTGAGCCAATACTGACTTTGGTCTATGTTGCAAATGTACCCTTTTGTAAAACATGACATAAATTTAATTTTGTGGAGGCTAGCATATTATCTGTGTTTTTTTCATGATTTTAGCCCATTTGGAGGCTATAGCCTCCACTAGCACTGTCAGAATAGCTTCCATAGAATCCAAAAAATGACTTTTTAAATTTCCGTGGAGGCTAATGGAGGCTAAATCTTGAGTGGAGGCTAGTGGAGGCTAGTGAGGCTAAACTAAAAATTTAGCCTCCATGGAGGCTGAGTGGAGGGCGGAGTGGAGGCTGAGTGGAGGCTAGTGGAGCCTAGTGAGGCTAGTGATAGCTAATATAGCTTCCATAGTGGAGGCTATTTTTCGAAAATTAGCCTCATGCCTCCACTAAGCCTCGTGGAGGCTACTCTTGGAAATTAGCCTCCATTTAGCCTCCACTCAGCCTCCACTCAGCCTCCACTCAGCCTCCATGGAGGCTAATGGAGGCTAATTTTTGTCGTGTTCCTGTGGTACCATTTTGCCTCTTTGACAATGTCACTTAGTTTCTGGTGCCAATTGATGTGTCTATTTGAATTTTGAGGCAAAATATAATTTGATCAACTTTTGACTCCAGACCAATAGTTTTTGGTTCCAATTGATATATCGTTAAAAGGGTCACAAGAGTTGTGAATTTTGTCCAATGGATCCTTTGGATCCATCATGATTAATGGACATGTCCATTGTCCAATGGACATACAGTCAATTTGACATCCAATGGACATCTGTTAACATGATGTCCATCAGTAAAATTTAAAAATTGTCCAATGCAGTGTTCAATGGATCCAATGGATGTTCATTGGATCCATCTTAGTGATCCAATGGACACAGTCACCATGTTTTGGTAGATGGACATCAGTCTGGTATTTTGTTCAATGGATCCATTGTGGCCTATTGGATCCATTGTTTCTGATGAACACCATTAGATCCATTGCACATTGAGTCCATTGCAACCATTGTGTCCAGTGGATCTATTGTGCAAGTGTCCAATAGATCCATTGTGTCCAATGGACAAACTGGATCCATTAGATCCAATGGAAAAAAATGTACAATGGATCCAATGGACACGTCCAATGGTGTTCGAACACAATGGATCCAATGGATCCATTGAACAAAAATACCACATTGGTGTCCACTGTCCATCTACCAAACCATGTTTAGTGATTGTGTCCATTGGATCTACTCAGATGGATCCATTGGATCTATTGAGCAGCATTGGACATTTTTACCGATGGACATCATGGTCGATGGATGTCCATTGGATGTCGTATGGACGTCCATTGGACATGATGGATCCAATGGATCAGTTGGACAGAATTTACAACTCTTGTGACTCTTTTACTGATGTCTATTTCATAAAAACTGTTGTACCGATGTCTATTTCATGAAAACTGTTGTCCACGTTTTACTCCAGACTATCACCATTCTATTGATTTCATTCCATTTAGGGGACCGGAGAGTACCCTTTAGGCACCCAAGGAATTTAAAATTCTAATAAGAGCCAAATGCATATGCGTTGTGCAGATCACTCAATTACCGGAGAGCTCAAAAAGACGCATGGATTTCCTGGTCACGTGTCAACTTTCTAAATAGATTCTATTGAGCCCTATGTCAATCGAACGATCTGTACAAATCTGTGTGCAGATTTGGGGATTGAAGAATATTAGATTTGTCAGCCTCTTGCCTAAATAGGTAAATAAATGAATCATTGTCGAAATTGGTCGTAATCATACTTAAATCACCATTACCGACTGGTGTCTGGCGATAGTCAAGGGCGCTGGGAGATCATGATCTATTGTAGACAATGAGTGGCAAGTGCCACCAATGAATGTCAATAATTAATGTTATTATTGCCGCTATTGATGATCCTTTTTATTTGTTGACAAATGGCGATATTACCAATAATATCTGAAACTTTTGCTTCCATTTGTTGCCAGTTTTTTTATGCATATCACCTCGTTTCCTGATGCCAATTGATGTGTCGATTTCATGGCCCACTTTCTTCTGGGTTATAATATGTAGATAGCAGTATGGGTAAATATCTCTTATTAAGCCCAATTATTCATATATTTTCCACATTGCAGATATAAATTTACCATTTTAGCAAAATAGTTTTTTCCCTAAATAAGGCATACCGTAACTTTGAAACATATCATTACAGGCATGGGCCCATAGATTGCTGACGACTCATTTCAAAAAATGAAGTTACCCTTCGTCGTGGATTTCACGCAGGAAACATCAAAGCATTGGATTAACGATATTAACCATTAATTACAACGTGAGTGTTATGTTGTAGTTTGTTATCTTTAATTCATTTAAGAAAATAATTAATTATATCGAGTTGATTGATTCTACTGAGAGCAATAAAACTTCTGTTCCATTGTTTGATTACAAAAAGCTTGTGAGACAACAAAAACAAATTATGAACACTTTTAAATTTTTTGAAACATTTGTCGTTCAATTGTTCGTACTGTAACCAGAAAATTTAAAAAAATATCAGAGTGTATTATAGTAATAGGGGGGCGAAGCCCAAAAAAAACCAAGGCCTACCCTACTTTTCCGATTCTTGGGCTAGGTTTTTTGGTTCTTTTGGTTTTTTTAAGTTACATTTTTAGTAATTTCTAGCACCTTTCCAAACGATTTTTAGGTTAAAATTCGATTGTATTATGATGTCTACAACGTGACTGTAGATCCAAAGGAGCTTGGTATGTAGCATAAACGACCTAGAATTGTGTAATTTACTGAATATAATTGAATATTTTCACTCATCAAATTGTTTTGGCATCGGTCCAATCATTCAAAATTCACGTTCATGACTGTTTTGTTAATTTGTAAGAGGACATTTTATTATTGTTGGGATGTTTATACTGAAATTCCTCTGTTATTAAGACACTTGCAGAGATTTTTATCAAGTACATATTAAGATGATTTCCAATAGGTACCTACCAATACTTTTTCCTATAGTTTTTCAACTGCATTCTTAGGCATTCACATAATAGTGACTTCCAGTAGTGAAGTAGTAATCAGTCAAGTGAAAGCATCCATTCATAATATCAGAGCTGATCCTGGGGCCCTGAGTGAACCCCAAATGACGCATTTTGGTTCTCTCAGGGGTCTCCCTTGTCCCTACTGACCCCTAATTGACTTCCTAGTGAACCTTTCAACGCTGATCCCTGGTCAGTGGTAACTGGTCACCCTCGACTGACCCACTATGTTATGACAGTGTTTGAATAAATTTTACAACTTAAACTGGATTCTGACCTTATATAAACACCCATTAATAAAGCACACACTGAAAGGCCTAATAGATTAATAAGATCATTAATAGCTTTTGCTGACCCTAGGCCAAGAAATCAAAATGAACAGCCAATAGTCCTATACTGAGAGGGGTTCTGGGGTTAGTAAGATGAGAATTGATTCCACAGAGAAAAGTTAATGAAGGTATTCACTAATGTATTACACCAACCCTAACCCTTACTAAGTAACTATGGCCCTAGCTGTTAATCTTCAGAGCATTTATAGAGACTACTTATACTAAAGCTTACCCTGAAAACTCCTTACTCTGGAGTCTGGAGGGTACTTTTTCCAGGTCAGGTCCATTCGAGCTTCGCCAAAGGGGTCATACTACTGTTCTAGGACCTACATGCGGATGTTTATAAAACTGTTTGAACATGGTCCTTATTATAGAGTTATAAGCTTATTTATACAATTTATGTATGTCTATAAAACTTGATTGAAGAGATTTAAAGGTGTTAAATAACAGGTCACTGGTCAGGTAGGGAGGGGCCAGTCAATGATCAATAAAAGTCAATACTACATGTCAAATCAGTCACACATAGGGTCATTAAATAATGGCCAGTCAAGGGTGACCCACTGACCCAGGGATCAATGTATCATTCACCAGGCCCTGGGTCAGCCAAGTGTCACAAGAGAGTCAACCGACAAACAGGGGTAATTTAAGGGGTAAGCCATTGTTAAGAGCTTCCTGGGAGTCAGCAAGGTTCACCAGGGCCAGGAGGTATACGACATATCAGTGAAATAAATATTTTTTTACCTTTCTATACTCCGATTGAATGGCTTCAGACATAGAATTCATAGAAGTTGGATTATTGATCCTAAAATTTCATATGTAACCTATTTAATCTGGTGAGGAGTGACGCTTAGGCCTTAGCTGAGCTTCTTGTCGATTGTATTTTACGTACTTACTCAGGCTAATCCTCAGCTTTATGGCTCCAATGAGTCCTAGAAGACCTTTATTCGGACCTTACATTCCTCCCTGCTGAACCAAGGCCAATCATTTCCTTACCTTAACCGACTGAGTGACCCTAACCCCTGGGGATACTTTACAGACCTTTACCTGGCCTTTTGAGCATATTACAACTAGAGGAGTATACATCACAGCATTTACCAGAAGGTGTAGAGCTAACCCAGTATTGAGCCCTGCAGTTTCAGTTCTTGTTGAATGAGCCATGCAGCTTGGACATCCACCGCATTGAGCCAGGCAAGACATGTTATTTCTCTCCACTCCTCCATGGACATAAGTTGCATATATACCGTCAGCACACAAGAAATATTTCCTTGTGCTTTGGAAGGTAAGTGAATCAAGGGTGAAACTGCACTTGGTTGACCCCTGTCAAACCCTTGCCAACCCCAGAGGAAATTTGACTGACCCTTTTCTGATACCTATTTGATATTTTACTGACCCCTAGCAAGAAGTAAAAAACCTGAGTAACCTTCTCCCCTCTTCTGACTGCAATAGTGGCCTGGTTCCTTTATGGCCATTGGCTGACTTCATGCTGAACCTTGGCTGTTCCTTTGTAACAACTGAATGAGTGATTATCTGATGTCTTGATTGCCCTCACCCCACTTCTTCCCTCACAAGCTTTTTGATCCCATGGTAGCCTGGCGACCCATTGCTATTAAATCTCGCCTAACTCCTGGCTCCTGCTGACCATCACCTGATATTGGGCAATCACAGGTGACTGAATCCCTGGTGACCCTTGCCTTTCTTTTGATATGGTGACTCTTCAGTGCAAAACATCTTGTTAATCTCAGACGACACTAGTTTGAACATTATCAGCCATGAGCCAACCAGTGAGTCTGTTGTAAAATTAGCTGATTCGGGCACACCAACTCCACATGTGACATTTCTGAACGTGAAAATGTAATCTTGTGAAACAAATCTTTACACTGAAGGGTAGCCTATCATTAATATTTATAAATATATTTGATATGATTTGATTGTAAAGTGCCGAAAAATTTATTAAACGTTGTTTCTCTTTATTAAACGTTGTTTCTCTTTGAGAACCCCCTTGGTTCACTAGCACTTGACAGTTTGCAGGGCCCTATGTCCTTATTTCAGCACTGAGTGGGCTCCTGGCCCCTGATGATTCAAGTCTGACCCTTTTTAACCCCTGCTGATCTAAGCTGGCTGACCCTCGGCAACTCTTGAGCAGTGCTTTGCTGATAGTTCACCAAAACAATGCCTTGGCGTACTGATTATGTCATATAAAACACCATAAATCACCCAAAACATCGATAAAAACTGACGAATATTGTTTGAATACATAGTGATATCAATAACAACACATTAATAGCATCAACAATCCATATTGGCTTGAAAAAGTCAAAATTTTTGAAAAAAACCTAACCCAAAAAAAACCAAAAAAACCCAAAAAAAAACCGAAAAAACCCAAAAAAAACCAAAAAAAACCAAGGCCTACCCTACTTTTCCGATTCTTGGGCTATAATACAGTCAAAATTGGATTTAAAAGTGGACAAATTCTACACCAAGCGATTTTGCATGGATTCTATAGTTTTTTGCATGAAAAATCGATCTAACAACTTTCCACACCCCTCCGAGTGTGGAAAGTGCTGAAAATCGATTTTTTAACTGAGGCGCAGCCGACTGATATGTAAAAATCGTATCTCGGCTCAGGAAGGTCGTAGAGACTTCATCTTGGGCGGAAAATGTGCGCAATGAGCATGTTTATATACAATTGTTAACAAAATATGCCTTCAAAATGCTCAGGAACGGAGTTACGGGCGAAAAACAGATTTTTTGGGGTAAAGCAAGACCTGCATAAGGCGAATTTTGTATCTCAGTCCAGGAAGGTCGTAGAGACTTCATCTTGGGCGGAAAATGTGCGCAATGGCCATGTTTATATACAATTGTTCACAAAAATATGCCCTAAAATGCTAAGGAATGGAGTAACGGGTGAAAAACTGTTTTCGGGCAGGCATAAGACCTGATTTAGGCGAATTTTTATCTCAGTCTAGGAAGGTCGCAGAGACCTCATCTTGGTCGGAAAATGTGCGCAATGACCATGTTTATATACAATTGTCAACAAAAAAATGCCCTAAAATGCTCAGGAATGGAGTTACATGAAAAACAGATTTTTTGGGCGCTAAGACCTATTTGATTAAGGAGAATTTTGTATCTCAGTCTAGGAAGGTCGTAGAAACTTCATCTTAGGCGGAAAATGTGCGCAACGGCCATGCTTATATACAATTGTTGACAAAAATATGCCCCAAAATGCTCAGGAACTAATTTTTTGGCAGCTAACAGGCCTGATTTTTCTATCTTGGTCCAGACATTTATTCCAGTCCTGTATGGTCTTAGTCTTAGTAAAACGGCCAGGGTCGGTTTAATCGGCCAGGCCGGTGGCAGCCATGTTGAGCATGGAGACTATCCCTAATACGCTAGGCTAAAGGGTGTGAACTCCCTGGGTGGTTTTAGGCCACCCTACTGCCAGGGATATCCTCAGCTGAAAGTAGCCAGCCGTTCCTGGACCCCCCTGGACCGGCGGGCTGCCGACGCCCGGTGGCAACAATCCAAACTGCAAAAGCAAGACAAAGGCTTGCCTGCAGATTAAGTCAGAGATCTGCCAAAGGCGGCTATAATGCACCACCTCTCTTTGTCTAGATGATTCACTGGGAGGTCTGACCCAGCCAGACTGTGTAAATATTATTCCACGATTGGGATTTAACTGGGCTCAATGGTAAAGCCCAGTCCTTTATGGTGGTTAATGGTTAGGTACCTCGTTTTAGACACATTTCTGTACTCTCTTCCTACTTCCTGAGTTGACCATTCCAATTATTTTCTGCTCAGCCGGAAGTCTCTATGGGTGTACATGAAATTTCATGTCAGAATACTTCATCTCCATGTCCTGACCCTAAACATCACCCTATAACTAACCGAATCCTAACTCTTACCCATACGCTAACCATTACCCTAACCCAGATCCTTACCTTTGCGTGGGGTTGAAATATTACAAGATAAAGTGCCGTGAGATGAAATGTCATGAGATCAAATGTCCGTTACCCGTCTCTTTTACTGGACAGTGATTATATGAAAATCGTCTCAAACCATCGCCAAATTTCATTTTTCGCCTATAACTTTCTTCCTGAGAATTTCCAGGGCACATGTTTATCCGTTTACTCTTTATCAGCAAGTCGTCAAACATGGCGCATTCCCAAAATGAACTCTAC
>WFMF01000335.1:74090-196702 GCA_011033025.1 Beroe forskalii
ATAGTTTCAACGCAATCTTAAATCCCAAAATTATTTATCGGCAAAACAGAATTTTTTAAAACTGAACAAAACTTTTATACAACTGACCATGTCATAAAGTTGAAACTTGGAATTTGAATTGACCAATCAATGATACAGATAGCTAAATGAACATATCTATTCCCCAATCTACATACTTTATCTCCCCTTATTTACTTATCCAGTTTTATTCTATGTCATTGCAGACGAGCTCTGAACTTCAGGAGTGCAAGTTGGGTAACCTTTTCTTTCGTTACGCTGGAGACCTAGACCTGCAGAATTCAGATCTTACCTTGGGACCTCACCAAACCTCGCTCCCTGAATTCGTGATTTCATGAATGCCTTCATTTCAAATGTGAGTTGAATTTTCAGGTTTCGTGTGACAAAATCTTCATTTTGAACGCCTCCATGAATTCAAATGCTTGTATTGGCTGTGTACATTCTACAGGGCGTCCCAAAACTAATGAAAAAACCAGCTTGATTCATTTGTAAGATTTAAGATTCTTAGCAGGTACTTGTGTTTCTCAGGTAAATGAGGGCTGAGGTTTCCTTGTTACTTATCACTTATCAGGATAGAACGGTTTTCCCGCTTAATTAAAGTCAAATTGAAGTTTCATACGAAATATCATATCCCTGGGGTCTGATTTTAGCTGTCCTGCCCACTGTCCCGTAATGACTTAATGAATGTGACCGTGGGTTCCTCTCTCGGGGATATCATAAAAATTTTCAAACTTAATTCTCAGAAGAACTGAGCATCTATGTAGAGACCGCTAATTATCATTTTATCGAGGTTTAGAGAAGTGTTCCTACGTCAATGAAGTGTGAACTTTGATAAGGATATTATTAGCGAACGTAGCCGTGCCAGGTTCATATCATGGTTCAGTGAGAGCAGCCGATTCCTGCAGGAATGTGATTATACTTTGTCTCGCGGCTAGCTTTCACTGGATCACACCTCTGGCGGGTGAGTTCCTGGTTTCCAACACGAGATTCACAGAGTCCAATAATCTTCCGTGCTGCTAATCAGGTGACCACTCCCCACAATACTTTGGCACGGTGATCTGGTTCTTATCTGTCTGGGAGGTTCATTACCTTTGTGATTAGCGGAACCCTCCCTACCCAGCTAGAGTTTATTTAAGGCACTGCAGCTCTCAGAGTTTTCAGAGAGTTTTTCAAGTTTTATCTTACGATCCATCTCTCCTTCGCCATCTTGGAGTTACAAGGATCAGTCCGGGGTACCCTTATATAACAATGAGACTTGAAAGTTTTGTTTTATAAGTTCTACTCGTTTCACTTGTCTCTCAAACCCGCTCAGTAGATCACGGGGTCTACAACTGGTGCGTCGGCCGGGAACCCTTCACTGGCTAGAAACTTCTACTCGCAGGAAGCTACCGACTGATTACACCTCTCCTGGAGTCCAGCTGACAGCGGTATCTTGAACTGGCAGGAGACCTACGAGTGCTGTGGTTGGACTCTAGTTCCCAGATGGTGCAGGAGAAGATGAGATGATGCCCAGTGCTTGTATGAGGAACATGAGTCAGGTGCAGCTGTACAATGACTATCAAGATGTGTGTTACCTCTGTCACCAACCGGGGCATTTTGAAGATGAGTGCATGGTTTTCGCTAATACAGGGGCCCTCTAAGACGGGGATAGCTGTGAAGAGTATACTCCGGGTGGTCCTAAGAATGGCGACCACAGGACCCTGTTGATTCATATGATTCTCTGATTAACGTGTTGCAAGTGATTAATAAGTACCATAGTGCCAGGAACATGCTGTTAGATAAGACTTTATAGGATAAGTAAGTTGGAAGTACTGAAGTTCAAGCTAAGAAATGATGGCGTACATAAGCAGTGAAGAAAGCGAAGTAAGTGTTAGAATCGTGATGGGAGTCGTAGCAAGCTTTAGTCACAAGGAAGACCGTAAAGTAGTAGATGGTGCTTGAATGATATGTATATTGTATAGTTATGTTACGGAAATTCAAAGTGAGATTCAAAGTGGAACGCAAAGCGGAATTCGAGAAGAATATACGTGGATTCAAAGTGGATTTCAAAGTGGATTTCAGAGTGGATTTCAGAGTGGATTTCAAAGTGTTAGTAGAAGTGGATTGCAAAGCTAGTGGTTACTTCCCAGATGAATTGGGGCTTGTTTAAGACCGAATGAGTCCACTTCATGCTGGAAGAGGAATTCCTTTAACTGGTTGTATCAAGATAGCGGTATGGTAATTGATGGAGGAATGGAGGCTGCCACCAACTTTCCTCTGTCATGGCAGCTTACTGTACTTAGCTGTCTTGAAGCCTTTTTATCAAGTAAAACATTGTAGTATTGACTATTGAGCACTGTGTAGTACAGAGAGTAATATGTGAAACTTAAGACTTCGTTGTGTCGAGCATTTTCTGTTCGAATCAGCCTTCAGCTTGAACTTGTCATTCTTCAAATAGCCTCGAAAAAATTGTCATCGAATGAATAGCCCTCGAATAAATTGCCCTCGAATGAGATGTTATCGAATTAAGGAAGCCTCCAAGAAATGTACCCTCTGATGGAATTGGGGCAATTCTCTACGACTACGGAAGAGACCGTCGATACTTGGATCCTACTACCACTTAAGAAAATTTTATATTATCAATGTCGGGACTTATTTCTTGTTTGGAAACCTATCATGAGTGACTGAATAACTTTACCTATTTTGAATAAAGTATTTATCAAATTCAACACAGCCAAATCAAAAATAAGCCAATGCAAGTGATTATGCATTCTGATTCATAAGTCACATGAGAAGCATTTTTTAAAGATTTTTACCCAGCCAATCAACTACTTCGCTGGGGGAGGAGGCGGATTGTAGAGACCGCTAATTATCATTTTATCGAGGTTTAGAGAAGTGTTCCTACGTCAATGAAGTGTGAACTTTGATAAGGATATTATTAAAGCGAACGTAATACGTGCCAGGTTCATATCATGGTTCAGTGAGACAGCCGATTCCTGCAGGAATGTGGATGAGTACTTTGTCTCGCGGCTGATAGCTTTCACTGGATCACACCTCTGGCGGGTGAGTTCCTGGTTTCCAACACGAGATTCACAGAATCAATAATCTCCCGTGCTGCTAATCAGGTGAACACTCCCCACGATACTTTGGCACGGTGATCTGGTTCCCTATCTGTCTGGGAGGTTCGTACCTTTGATTGCTTAACCCTCCCTACCCAGCTAGAGTTTATTTAGGTACCGTAGCTCTCAGAGTTTTCAGAGAGTTTTTCAAGTTTTATCTTGATCCATCTCTCCTTCGCCATCTTGGAGTTACAGGATCAGTCGGGTACCTATTATAGCGATGAGACTTACAAGTTTTGTTTTATAAGTTCTACTCGTTTAACTTGTCTCCCAAACCCGCTCAGTAGATCACGGGGTCTACATCTAAAGATAATGTCAGATATGAAGTGATAAAGCTCAAAGTTGTTTTGGCTGACTTTTCCGCCAATTCACCTTGAAATCACGGCGAATTCAGGTGAACAAAATCAAAGGTTGTCACATTTACGGGCACTTAAGAAATTCGACTCATCATCTTAATTCATTATACCTTAACTTTCATGTAATAAGGTTGTTTAAATAAATGTTCAACACGTTTGTGTCTATTCCCCAATCCCCCATATCATATCTCCTCAAATATAATTTGATAGAAAATTGTAATTGCAGACGAGCCCCGAACTCCGCGTGCAAATTGCAAGATGCATGTGGAGAAGTAAAAGTGGAGCATCCTTTTCTTTTCTTGGATTCGGTAGAGAAGGGAAATAGAGAAGTGATCCATCGATTTGAATTTTCACCAAAACCTCACTTCCCGAATTAATGATACCATGACACGTGAGTTTGAATTTTCAAGTTTCGATTGTGACAATATTCTACATTTCGAATGTTTGTCAAATTAAAGGCTTATCTAACTTCCAAGACTATCGAATAATATAATTCTATTTTTGGGCAAATCGGAATATTTAACACAAAACAATTCTATTGCATTTGCTGTTTCATAAAAATGAGCTATTTAAAATTAAAATGTGTTCATGAGTCTTGGGACTGCCCTGTATAATAGGCGTATGCCATTCATGGATATTTTAAATCCGTAAAATTAAAATTCTAATTAAATCATCATAATAATTTGTTACTGAACTGCTCTGTTGAGGTTCAGCTTTTAAATAATATTGATAAAGTTACTTTCAGACAGGTATATTTGATGTTGTCGACGAAGAGTCCTTTCGAATTCGAGTCTGACAGACGGCCTGAACCAGCAGGTCAGATTGTGACTCTTTAATTGCTTTCGGTCATGCAAGAATTTCGACCAAAGTGAACCAAATCGTGCTCATAAATCCGTTATTACATTTTATTGCCCCATTCTTCTTACAAATCGCTGAAATAAGAAAGTTCCTCGCAGACTGACTATTGAGGATAACTCATAACTGAAATTAGAAAATGTTATCTATTATGGTTCTCAAAATTACCATCTCGAAAATAAGCACGTAGACCCTCAATTTCTGATGGTTACTGAAAGATAATAGAACCCTGCAAAAATTACAGAAATTTCAATGGTGGAACATGCAAAATTCGACTTTTGGTCGTTTTGAAACCATTTTCGTCATTATTTATTTCTTGTGTTTGACATTATATCTCGAAAATCAGAACATAGACCCTCATTTTCTTTATGGACTTCTGAAATATAATGATGAAATGAACATCCTACATAATTTCCGAAAATTTCAATGATAGGAACATGCCAAAATTCGACTTTTTGGTCATTTTTGGGCCATTTTCGTCAAGAAGTATTTCCTTGCGTTTGACCTTATATCCTGAATATTAGCACATATACCTCGCATTTTCTTTGATGGTTTGAAAGATAATGATCAAATAAGCATCCCTGCAAATTTCAAAAATTTCAATGGGGGGAACATGTCCAAAATCGACCGTTTGTCATTTTGAACCATTTTCGTTGGTATTTCCTCGTGTGTGACCCTATATATCGAAGAATAGCACGTAGACCCTCACTTTTCTTGATGGTTATTGCGATGGTTACTGAAAGATAACGAACATCCCTGCAAAATTTCAGAAATTTCTATGGTGGGCACATGCCCAAATTCGACTTTTGGTCGTTTTCGAGCCATTTTCTTCAGTAATTCCTTGCGTTTGACATTATATCTCGAAAATCAGAACATAGACCCTCAATTTTCTTTTATGGTTTCTGAAAGATAATGATAAGATGAACATCCCTACAAATTTTCAGAAAATTTCAAAGGTGAGAACATGCCCAAAAATCGACTTTTTGTCATTTTGAACCACTTTCGATATTTCTTTGCGTTTGGCATTATATCTCGAAAATTAGCACATCAACCTCCCAAATGAACATCCCTGCAAAGTTCAGAAAATTTCAATGGTGGGAACATGCCCAAAATCGACTTTTTTGTCATTTTTTTGAACCATTTCGTTGGTATTTCCTTGCGTGTGACCTTATTTCTCGATAAAAAGCACATGGATCCTCAATTTTCTTGACGGTTTCTGAAAGATAATGATAAGATAAACATCCCTACAAATTTTCAGAAAATTTAACGGTGCGAACATGCCCAAGAATCGATTTTTTGTCATTTAGTCATTTTGCACCACTTTCGTCGGTATTTCCTTGCGTTTGGCATTATATCTCAAAAATTAGCACATAAAGCTTCCATTTTCTTGTTGGTTTCTGAAGGATAATGATCAAATAAGCATCCCTGCAAAATTTCAGAAATTTCAATGGTGGGTACAAGCCCAAATTCGACTTTTGGTCATTTTCGAGCCATTTTCGTCAGTAATTCTTTGCGTTTGACATTATATCTCGAAAATGAGAACATAGACCCTCAATTTTCTTTATGGTTTCTGAAATATAATGATAAGATGAAGTACATACCTACAAATTTTCAGAAAAATTTCAAAGGTGAGAACATTCCCAAAAATCGACTTTTTGTCATTTGAACCACTTTCGTTTGTATTATTTCCTTGCGTTTGGCATTATATCTCGAAAATTAGCACATAAACCTCCCAAATAAGCATCCCTGCAAATTTCAGAAAATTTCAATGGTGGGAACATGCCCAAAATCGACTTTTTTGTCATTTTTGAACCATTTTCGTTGGTATTTCCTTGCGTGTGACCTTATTTCTCGATAAAAGCACATGGATCCTCAATGTTCTTGATGGTCTTTGAAAGATAATGATAAGATGAACATCCCTACAAATTTTCAGAAAATTTAACGGTGCGAACATGCCCAAGAATCGATTTTTTGTCATTTTGAACCACTTTCGTCGGTATTTCCTTGCGTTTGGCATTATATCTCAAAAATTAGCACATAAACCTCCCATTTTCTTGTTAGTTTCTGAAGGATAATGATCAAATAAGAATCCCTGCAAAATTTCAGAAAATTTCAATGGCGGGAACATGCCCAAAATCGACTTTTTGTCATTTTTGAACCACTTTCGTTGGCATTTCCTTGCGTGTGACCTTATATCTCGAAAAAAAGCACATAGATCCTCAAATTTCTTGGTGGTTTCTGAAAGATTATGATAAGATGAACATCCCTAAAAATTTTCAGAAAATCTCAATGGTGAGAAAATGCCCAAAATCGAATTTTTGTCATTTTGAACCAGCCACTTTCGTCGGTATTTCCATGCGTTTGACCTTATATCTCGAAAATTAGCTCATAGCCCCCAATTTTCTTGGTGGTTTCTGAAAGAAAATGATAAAATGAACGTCCCTGCAAAATTTCAGAAACTTTCAATGGTGGGAACATGTCCAAAATCGACTTTTGTCATTTTTGAACAATTTCCGTCAGTATTCCCTTGCGTTTGACTTTATATCTCGAAAATTAGTAAAGCACAGAATAGTTTAGCAATCAAGATTTTAAGATTTGACTGTCAATTGACATAATTCATAGAACACTGATCCGTGTGTAACAAGCAGCAGAGAGCATCTTTCGACTCCCAGGAATTTGCCCCACCGGTCACAGAAAATGAGGAAATATTGACTTGTATGGAAGGCGCCGAACAGCTTATGTCTTACCAATGCCACAAGCTTGTGCATCAAAATCTTGTAAAACCCTGGGCGGCGCTAAAAACACGTAAACGCCGAAAAGTAACTCAACGCAGATTAGGCTGTGGTGTGTATGTCATGAATTCATGACAACAGTTAACATACTTTCGATATTTGTTCCTTGCCATTTATGGTACCATGTGTGCCATCAGACTATCAGAGATGATGCGAAAACACTGGGAGCTAGTAGGGTGCCATGTGCACTATTTATTGTTGAACATCAACGCAAATCTTTGTTAATTATTGATATTAATTAATTTGGCTCGATGGGCTATGGCCGAGATCATCAATAGAATTAAATGCAATTCTGTGTTCTTTTGAGCTTTTGACTGTTTGAAAGTTCTGATCTGCTATTTTCTTGTATTTGAAAACGTTATATCTCTCGGTTTCTGGATAGTTTGAAATACTGCCATAAGGGCTTTTGCTTCGTTATTTTACTAATGTAGTATGTACTGTGAATGAACACTGCGTGCCTGTGCTTCTTGTGAATGTGTGGCATAAGAGGCATTACAACAACCTAGAGATATAATTGCCCTCGGCATTTCAAAACCATGAAGCTTTTATCGGTGTGATATGAAAAACTTTTGAGCAAATGCTGTAGTAATGAGGTTATGAAATATTTAATTCCCTTGAGAATGAAGTTTCCAATCTGTTTATTGTCAATTTGATCTACCGAATTACAATCAAAATCGACGTGGCTTTTGATGTAAAATCAATGAATACGCGGATTTTCTAAATCTCGTTTGTCGATAGTTTGAATCTCACCGCGCATTGTTTTGCGCCGCGCGCACGTACGCACAAAACCGGAGCCAGAAATAGGGGTGTCGTATCGACACCCCTGGTTAGGGGAAGCATGAACCATACTATAACCAAGCCAAGATTAGATGTGTGCAATCATCATATGCATAAGTCCTATTCCTACCTCGGCTTTTGAGGTATCCTGACAGTTTTGTTATTTTTCACTGGTTTTGCTTATTAGCATTTTGGATTCTAACTATGGCTCAATTATTTATTTCAGTCAATTATTTATTATTAGCCAATTTTGAGGGTACTTGTAGGCGTGCAATAATAAGTAATATTGCACTCCTCACATTGGCTATTTAGACTAAGAGCATGGCAAATGGTCATGACGCTAATAGACAGGCACTCGGCTTCGCCTCGTGCACAATATTTGGTATTGTCGCACTCGGCCTGCTCCGTGTGATAATATACTATTGCACTCGTCTTCGCCTCGTGCAATAATTTTTATTAGCGCATTCCCTGCCATGCTCTAAGCGTATATTATACCACTTTTTAATTCAAGCAGGGTCAATTAACTTATTATGTTCATTTTTATTTCTATTTTCATAATTCTGACTTTAGACTGGGGGTGCCTTGTGAAGGTATGAAATAATAGTGAAGTATTAGATTGTGGAATTTTTATTCTATTTTGGACACCTTGGATATAAGGTGTGGAAACGAATGATGAAGTTTATTAGCTTATTTTAATAGAGTTAATCGAGTTACTTTATAGTAAAATCATTATATTATATATTATATTACACAATTACAAGCCAATTTCAATAGGTCGAGATTGCCAAATTTCATTAAACATATTGTTAAATCAGTATTACGTGCATACAAATGACAGTTTTGTGAAAATTGCAGACACTGATCTCAGATGTTGGGACACCTCTGTTACTTAAACCTGCAAATTGTTAACCTTGATAATTTTGCACTACAGGGTAGTAATGTTTGATGTGATTGATCATTGATGCAGTGAAACAAACAATTTTCAATAAAGCAATCTAACCCACACACTATAAACCACTATTCTACTGACAGTTTTAAGATCATAAAGATCTCTTCTTCAGGAACTCCATATAGTGTAACACAACATTCTCAGTTAGTTAATTTAATATGTGTTGTGTTGTAAGTTTAAAGGGTAGTAATGTTACACTAATTATTATTATTATTATTATTATTTTTATTTTTTTTTTTGAAAACGTGCCACGAAAACCAATGGAGTGGGGCCCATCACTAGTGCCCCCGCCCGCGCCTCCTGCCCTTTGCATGCTAACAACTATCTGGGTATACAAGGCCAGAACGCGGACTGGAGGCAGGCACCGGGCGCACTACCACACTGCCTTTCGAGGCAGTCTTGGACAAGATAATCTCAGCCTCTGACGGTAGCCATCTTATACGCCTGCCTCGGCCAAGACTAGTCCTAAACCTAAGGGTGTGGCTACCATCGCTGAGGGTATACCCCGATGCATAGGAGATCCAAACATACGGAATCCAAGACTTTGAGGATCCTAAGGTAAAAGGTAAAGATTAAGAAGCAGCACACTCACGGAAGGAAAGGAAAATGGAGGGACCACTGTGAACAAGATAGGATAGGTGAGCAGCACATGTCGCTGACGGTAAGGAGAATAAGGATAACAAATAAAAAACCATGATAAACAAATTACGGACCCTGAACGGGTTGCTCCTCCAGACCAAAGGTGGTCTTGACCACTTCCACCAGCTCCACCTTTTCTCCATAGAACAGTTTACGGAGGAAGTTTGTAAATCCTGCTAACGTGGGTGCCTTAGATAATTGAAATGAACGACTGATATACCACTTTGAAAGAGGCCCAGATGAAATTAACTGAGGGGTTATTGCTACTGCAAGTAATATAGAAGACCTTGTCGGGGTCACTGTACCCAGGGTCAATCTTGTCAATAATAAGGTGTTCCACATAAGTAAATAAAATACTAGTCCTAGGACAGTTAATAAAAATATGATGCAGGGTTTTCAGGCTTGTTCAGACAATAAATGCAGTCCGGGCTCACCGTATCAATATTCATTTTGAATCTCATGTAACGGCAAGTCGAAATCCTCATAAGCAATTTATATTGGAACTGTAAAATTTTAAAATTCCTAGTGAAACCACTGTACATCACCTTAAAAACTGCACCCCAGTCTATAGGACTGGACCCCAGGTCACGCTCCCAAGCTCTGAGAGGTACCATATCCTCAAACTACACTAATTATTTAAACATTTAGTTTTTGACTTGAAGTTTATAAGTGTATTTTATTTTTCACACAATGGTAATTATTGAATTGAATTGAATTGAAATTATTTTTGCTGCACAATTACAGTATATATTTTTGAATTGGATTTAAAATAGCCAATGGAATTTTTCACGGCTAGTTCCTATGAATAGGTGTGACACTTTCATTCTTAAAGTTGTTTGTACTCATCTCTTTTACAACTAGGCAAAGACAGTAATCAAGCCATTCTACCTAGCTGGGGGGGGTGAAGCCCAAAAAAAACCAAGGCCTACCCTACTTTTCCGATTCTTGGGCTAGGTTTTTTTTGTTTTTTTTGGTTTTTTTGGGTTTTTTTTGGGTTACATTTTAGTAATTTCTAGCACCTTTCCAAACGATTTTTAGGTTAAAATTTGATTGTATTATGATGTCTACAATGTGACTTTAGATCCACAGGAACTTGGTATGTAGCATAAACGACCTAGAATTGTGTAATTTACTGAATATAATTGAATATTTTCACTCATCAAATTGTTTTGGCATCAGTCCAATCATTCAAAATTCATGTTCATGACTGTTTTGTTAATTTGTAAGAAGACATTTTATTATTGTTGGGATGTTAATACTGAAATTCTTCTGTTATTAAGACACTTGCAGAGATTTTTATCAACCTGTACATATTAAGATGATTTCCAATAGGTACCTACCTATACTTTTTCCTATAGTTTTTCAACTGCATTCTTAGGCATTCACATAATAGTGACTTCCAGTAGTGAAGTAGTAATCAGTCAAGTGAAAGCATCCATTCATAATATCAGAGCTGATCCTGGGCCTGAGTGAACCCCAAATGACGCATTTTGGTTCTCTCAGGGGTCTCCCTGTCCCTACTGACCCCTAATTGACTTCCTAGTGAACCTTTCAACGCTGATCCCCTGGTCAGTGGTAACTGGTCACCCTCGACTGACCCACTATGTTATGACAGTGTTTGAATAAATTTTTACAACTTAAACTGGATTCTGACCTTATATAAACACCCATTAATAAAGCACACACTGAAAGGCCTAATAGATTAATAAGATCATTAATAGCTTTTGTTGACCCTAGGCCAAGAAATCAAATGAACAGCCAATAGTCCTATACTGAGAGGGGTTCTGGGGTTAGTAAGATGAGAATTGATTCCACAGAGAAAAGTTAATGAAGGTATTCACTAATGTATTACACCAACCTAACCCTTACTAAGTAACTATGGCCCTAGCTGTTAATCTTCAGAGCATTTATAGAGACTACTTATACTAAAGCTTACCCTGAAAACTCCTTACTCTGGAGTCTGGAGGGTACTTTTTCCAGGTCAGGTCCATTCGAGCTTCGCCAAAGGGGTCATACTACTGTTCTAGGACCTACATGCGGATGTTTATAAAACTGTTTGAACATGGTCCTTATTATAGAGTTATAAGCTTATTTATACAATTTATGTATGTCTATAAAACTTGATTGAAGAGATTTAAAGGTGTTAAATCACAGGTCACTGGTCAGGTAGGGAGGGGCCAGTCAATGATTAATAAAAGTCAATACTACATGTCAAATCAGTCACACATAGGGTCATTAAATAATGGCCAGTCAAGGGTGACCCACTGACCCAGGGATCAATGTATCATTCACCAGGCCCTGGGTCAGCCAAGTGTCACAAGAGAGTCACAACCGAAAACCAGGGGTAATTTAAGGGGTAAGCCATTGTTAAGAGCTTCCTGGGAGTCAGCAAGGTTCACCAGGGCCAGGAGGTATACGACATATCAGTGAAATACATATTTTTAACCTTTCTATACTCCAATTGAATGGCTTCAGACATAGAATTCATAGAAGTTGGATTATTGATCCTAAAATTTCATATGTAACCTATTTAATCTGGTGAGGAGTGACGCTTAGGCCTTAGCTGAGCTTCTTGTCGATTGTATTTTACGTACTTACTCAGGCTTATCCTCAGCTTTACTGACCCCTAGCAAGAAGTAAAAAACCTGAGTAACCTTCTCCCCTCTTCTGACTGCAATAGTGGCCTGGTTCCTTTATGGCCATTGGCTGACTTCATGCTGAACCTTGGCTGTTCCTTTGTAACAACTGAATGAGTGATTATCTGATGTCTTGATTGCCCTCACCCGACTTCTTCCCTCACAAGCTTTTTGATCCCATGGTAGCCTGGCGACCCATTGCTATCAAATCTCGCCTAACTCCTGGCTCCTGCTGACCATCACCTGATATTGGGCAATCATAGGTGACTGAATCCCTGGTGACCCTTGGCTATCCTTTGACATGGTGACTCTTCAGTGCAAAACATCTTGCTAATCTCAGACGACACTAGTCTGAACATTATCAGCCATGAGCCAACCAGTGAGTCCTGAGAACCCCCTTGGTTCACTAGCACTTGGCAGTTTGCAGGGCCCTATGTCCTTATTTCAGCACTGAGTGGGCTCCTGGCCCCTGATGATTCACGTCTGACCCCTGCTGATCTAAGCTGGCTGACCCTAGGCAACTCTTGAGCAGTTCTTTGCTGATAGATCACCAAAACAATGCCTTGGCGTACTGATTATGTCATATAAAACACCATAAATCACCCAAAACATCAATAAAAACTGACGAATATTGTTTGAAACCATAGTGATATCAATAACAACACATTAATAGCATCAACAATCCATATTGGCTTGAAAAAGTCAAAATTTTTGAAAAAAACCTAACCCAAAAACCAAAAAAAACCAAAAAAAAAAAAAAAAAAAAAAACCAAAAAAAACCAAAAAAAACCAAGGCCTACCCTACTTTTCCGATTCTTGGGCTAGGTTTTTTTGGTTTTTTTTGGTTTTTTTTGGTTTTTTTTGGGCTTCATCCCCCCCCTAGCTCCATCTTCATTAAACCCTGCCTGAGAACTACAGTGTGCTACATAATAACATGCTGCACAATTCAAATTACTAGCAGTTCTAACATAACCCCAAGAAATGCATCTCATGTAGCTAGTCATTATATTCTGTCTGTACACTTTCAGATAATTCTAAAAGATAAATGCTGTCAGGATGGGTGGAGGAATATCAAAGAAGAAAGCTAATATAATCTGTGTGGGGCTAGACAATAGTGGAAAATCAACCATTATCAACAAACTAAAATCAGATAAGGTTTGTTAATTATAGAATGAAGTTATTATACCTACTGTAATGGTATGATAAATGAGTTGCAGACTAACATTAGGTGTTGTCCAATGTGATGAACCACCTCTCTTGCACTTCTAGTAGACTCCTGCAGACTTCATTTCAACTTCTCGAATGAGCCCCATAAACGTCTGTGGGAAGAAGCTGGTTATGTTCTTCTGCCCTTCATCTTTATTTTAGTTCCATATTGAGGAAAAGAACAGTAGCTACTAGCTTCTGCTTGTTATCTGTATAATTTCTGTTACATCATTAGCAAAATTAAATCTCATTGATAAGAATAACTAGAAATTATGATCTATACTGCTTTATTATCAATGAGTAACAACTTATGAATTTCAGGAACAATCACATGATATAGTTCCTACTGTTGGCTTCTCTGTTGAGAATTTCTCTACTACATCGTAAGTTTTAACTTTCAACAGTCATGACAATTAAAATTCTAGAGTTGGCGATGGCAGCTTTTTTGTTTGCTACATTAAAACGTGACAAATAAACGATAATTGGCAAAAGTATAATTATACAATGAAAAATCAAAAATAGTTGTCCTAATGTGAATTCAGGTAATTGTATACATATACACCATACAGTGGTCATATACCCATACCTACATGTAGGTATGGGTATATGACCACTGATCAGCCAACATATAACAATGATCAGACATAGGCTACTGGCACTGCCAACTTCTGCCAAACAATATAAATGTTATTATACTAACAGCATAAACTGAACCACTGAAATCACGGTATCTACTTTTCATTAACACAGTAAATTCTATCAATCTTATTGTATCCAATTTCAACATAATATCGTCATATACACACTACGCTGTCATGGCTTCAATGTTCATTTACAATTACTTTATCCATTATTCTATTATTCTAATCAGAACGAAAACGAGAAACTGACTAAAATGTGAAAGTGAACCCCTTTTAAGGACTATATCCTGTTACTAAGTGATTACAGTATAACAATCTTGGTAATTAGCATAGCCTAGCATACTAATTAAACATCCTCGAGGGAAGTAGGTGCATGCAACTGTGTCACTAATTGATGGACTTTTGTCGCTAATTGGATTTTTCAATAATTGAATGGAATACTGATCATACTTACAAACATTGCCAGACAGCCGGGCGTAAACTGCCTCTCAATAGGCATTGTTTGAAGTATTCAGCACTTATTGGGAGCATGGGAGCTTCATGATAGTCTTCCATTGAAGCATGGAGATTTTTGAATGAAGCACCAATTCAAGGCACCCAAACTGATTCGCCTAGGCTTAAGAGCTTCTAAACGACTTAGCAAGAATTTTGAGCAACGAAGGATGCGAAGATTATAGGTGCTATGGAGTCATTGAACTGTCTAGCAGGTCCAGGCTATTATTGCACTAAATAATCATAGACCATTCTGAATGAATCCTGATTTGATTTTGATTTTCTAAGGTCACATAGTGTTACTTTTATGGCGATGATCTGTTCTACTTGAGTACACTCAACAATGGTCCATGAGTCAATGGGTCTAGCCTAAGTTACCAAGAGACAATGACAATTGCAACATAAGTCAAGCATAAAGTTATTTTGCATAATGTTATGCAGCATCAAGTTATACAGCATCAAGTTATGAGTCTCTTGCTGCAAGTTGCAACACAGCCAAGACAATCTTGGGGGCCAATCTTGCGAAAAATTAAGAACTTTTTAGTAAGAATAGTAAGGGATGTATCTGCCCCAGGCTGTAACCCCCCGTGAACTAAATCCTCCCAAAGATGTTAGAACGGAATTCGGTAGTCCATAGGCCCAAGAACCACCAAAAAAAAGTTGCCCAAGAAAATCCTTGGGGAACCTTGATTTTTTACCCCTTTTTTACCCATGCGTAGGGAAAAACTTTAAGAGGCCAATGAAGCCCAAAACCAAAAAAAACCAAAAAAAACCTAGCCCAAGAATCGGAAAAGTAGGGTAGGCCTTGGTTTTTTGGTTTTTTGGTTTTTGGTTTTTGGTTTTTTGGTTTTTTGGGTTAGGTTTTTTCAAAAATTTTGACTTTTTCAAGCCAATATGGATTGTTGATGCTATTAATGTGTTGTTATTGATATCACTATGGTTTCAAACAATATTCGTCAGTTTTTATCGATGTTTTGGGTGATTTATGGTGTTTTATATGACATAATCAGTACGCCAAGGCATTGTTTTGGTGAACTATCAGCAAAGCACTGCTCAAGAGTTGCCGAGGGTCAGCCAGCTTAGATCAGCAGGGGTTAAAAGGGGTCAGACTTGAATCATCAGGGGCCAGGAGCCCACTCAGTGCTGAAATAAGGACATAGGGCCCTGCAAACTGCCAAGTGCTAGTGAACCAAGGGGGTTCTCAGGACTCACTGGTTGGCTCATGGCTGATAATGTTCAGACTAGTGTCGTCTGAGATTAGCAAGATGTTTTGCACTGAAGAGTCACCATGTCAAAGGATAGCCAAGGGTCACCAGGGATTCAGTCACCTATGATTGCCCAATATCAGGTGATGGTCAGCAGGAGCCAGGAGTTAGGCGAGATTTAATAGCAATGGGTCGCCAGGCTACCATGGGATCAAAAAGCTTGTGAGGGAAAAAGTCGGGTGAGGGCAATCAAGACATCAGATAATCACTCATTCAGTTATTACAAAGGAACAGCCAAGGTTCAGCATGAAGTCAGCCAATGGCCATAAAGGAACCAGGCCACTATTGCAGTCAGAAGAGGGGAGAAGGTTACTCAGGTTTTTTACTTCTTGCTAGGGGTCAGTAAAATATCAAATAGGTATCAGAAAAGGGTCAGTCAAATTTCCTCTGGGGTTGGTAAGGGTTTGACAGGGGTCAACCAAGTGCAGTTTCACCCTTGATTCACTTACCTTCCAAAGCACAAGGAAATATTTCTTGTGTGCTGACGGTATATATGCAACTTATGTCCATGGAGGAGTGGAGAGAACCTACATGTCTTGCCTGGCTCAATGCGGTGGATGTCCAAGCTGCATGGCTCATTCAACAAGAACTGAAACTGCAGGGCTCAATACTGGGTTAGCTCTACACCTTCTGGTAAATGCTGCGATGTATACTCCTCTAGTTGTAATATGCTCAAAAGGCCAGGTAAGGGTCTGTAAAGTATCCCCAGGGGTTAGGGTCACTCAGTCGGTTAAGGTAAGGAAATGATTGGCCTTGGTTCAGCAGGGAGGAATGTAAGGTCCGAATAAAGGTCTTCTAGGACTCATTGGAGCCATAAAGCTGAGGATTAGCCTGAGTAAGTACGTAAAATACAATTGACAAGAAGCTCAGCTAAGGCCTAAGCGTCACTCCTCACCAGATTAAATAGGTTACATATGAAATTTTAGGATCAATAATCCAACTTCTATGAATTCTATGTCTGAAGCCATTCAATCGGAGTATAGAAAGGTAAAAAATATGTATTTCACTGATATGTCGTATACCTCCTGGCCCTGGTGAACCTTGCTGACTCCCAGGAAGCTCTTAACAATGGCTTACCCCTTAAATTACCCCTGGTTGTCGGTTGACTCTCTTGTGACACTTGGCTGACCCAGGGCCTGGTGAATGATACATTGATCCCTGGGTCAGTGGGTCACCCTTGACTGGCCATTATTTAATGACCCTATGTGTGACTGATTTGACATGTAGTATTGACTTTTATTAATCATTGACTGGCCCTCCCTACCTGACCAGTGACCTGTGATTTAACACCTTTAAATCTCTTCAATCAAGTTTTATAGACATACATAAATTGTATAAATAAGCTTATAACTCTATAATAAGGACCATGTTCAAACAGTTTTATAAACATCCGCATGTAGGTCCTAGAACAGTAGTATGACCCCTTTGGCGAAGCTCGAATGGACCTGACCTGGAAAAAGTACCCTCCAGACTCCAGAGTAAGGAGTTTTCAGGGTAAGCTTTAGTATAAGTAGTCTCTATAAATGCTCTGAAGATTAACAGCTAGGGCCATAGTTACTTAGTAAGGGTTAGGGTTGGTGTAATACATTAGTGAATACCTTCATTAACTTTTCTCTGTGGAATCAATTCTCATCTTACTAACCCCAGAACCCCTCTCAGTATAGGACTATTGGCTGTTCATTTGATTTCTTGGCCTAGGGTCAACAAAAGCTATTAATGATCTTATTAATCTATTAGGCCTTTCAGTGTGTGCTTTATTAATGGGTGTTTATATAAGGTCAGAATCCAGTTTAAGTTGTAAAAATTTATTCAAACACTGTCATAACATAGTGGGTCAGTCGAGGGTGACCAGTTACCACTGACCAGGGGATCAGCGTTGAAAGGTTCACTAGGAAGTCAATTAGGGGTCAGTAGGGACAAGGGGAGACCCCTGAGAGAACCAAAATGCGTCATTTGGGGTTCACTCAGGGCCCCAGGATCAGCTCTGATATTATGAATGGATGCTTTCACTTGACTGATTACTACTTCACTACTGGAAGTCACTATTATGTGAATGCCTAAGAATGCAGTTGAAAAACTATAGGAAAAAGTATAGGTAGGTACCTATTGGAAATCATCTTAATATGTACTTGATAAAAATCTCTGCAAGTGTCTTAATAACAGAGGAATTTCAGTATTAACATCCCAACAATAATAAAATGTCTTCTTACAAATTAACAAAAGTCATGAACGTGAATTTTGAATGATTGGACCGATGCCAAAACAATTTGATGAGTGAAAATATTCAATTATATTCAGTAAATTACACAATTCTAGGTCGTTTATGCTACATACCAAGCTCCTGTGGATCTACAGTCACATTGTAGACATCATAATACAATCGAATTTTAACCTAAAAATCGTTTGGAAAGGTGCTAGAAATTACTAAAATGTAACCCAAAAAAACCAAAGGGGTAAAAAAGTGGTACTGCTAAATTTGGCTCTATACTGCAGGTAAATTGACCATTTTCATGATTGGAGACACATTTCTGAGTCGTTTACAGTCTAAAGTTGCACCAAGAAAAAGTTGCTCAAGATATTTTATAGGGAACCTCCGTTTTAACCCCTTTTTCATATCCCTGCATGAGCGAAAATTAGAAATCTCAGCAAATTTTAATATTTCTGTTGTACTATTTGTAGAAAAAATTCAAAAAAAAAACCGAAGCCTTGATTCGTAAACAAAGCCATAGATTATTATCATTTACAATGTAATCAGCAAAGGTAATGATAGTTGCTTCTGTTTATACTGTAGATGTTTGAATAAACACAGTGTTTCTAAACGTAATTCTCATACAGACAGCAAAGAGAATCACAATAACAACGATCAAGATTGCCAACGAGGCTCAAACAAAGATGTGAGTTTTCATTGGCATTGCTTCTTTTTATCAGTTGCGCCTCATTGACTGTCATCCTCATATAGTCATTCTCTAGTGAGTGGTTAGCATGGTATATCCAACCAATTATATCTCGTTTCGCCCTTGTCTGAGTTCGGAAAAATCTCTGCTTTAAAGGTTACATTTTTCAAAGGTGGGTAGAGTGTCTTATGATACCAGCTGGGGGATTGCCCTTCTACTTCAATTCGAGACAAACCAGACCAGGCTATAAAGACAGATCCATTCGCTCCCAAAGGACGACCTCAAATTTTGCAATCTTTTCTAATGTATCACTTTATTTTAAGAGAAAAACCAGGCAAAACCAAGCATGTTTCTGGGGGTAAGCCCCCATAAGCCAAGTCAGACGTTCTATGTAAATGAAATTGAGTAATTGACGCCTGATAATGATTTTTACCCTAAATTTAGCCGAATGTCAAGGTGCTGGGCATAGGAAATCTAAGGCAAAATGAATTTCGAATGACAAGCAGGGGTCTGGGGGCGGCAGCCCCCAGAAGCCAGACGTTCTGAGTAAATGAAATTGTCACCTACTCACCTCTTAAGGATTCTTACCCTAATTTAAGCCGAAATTTCAAGGTAACTAACACAAGAAACCTAAAACGAGGTGAATTTGAGATGAAAAGCAGGGGTCTGGGGGCGGCAGCCCCCAGAAGACAGACGTTCTGAGTAGACAAAATTGTAACCTCATAGTGATTTTTACCCTAATTTTAAAGCCGAAATTTCAAGGGACATTATGCAAGAAACCTAAAGAGGAATGAACTCCGAATGACAAGCAGGGGTCTGGGGGCGGCAGCCCCCAGAAGCCACACGTTCTGATTAGATGAAATTGTAACCTCATAGTGATTGTTACAAGAAACCTAAAACGGAATGAATTTCGAAGTGTTGCAATCTAAATAAGTTGAGCTTTACTGTCCTTTGTCAAAAATTTCCACCGAAATTATGAAATTTCCTTATTTTTCCTAAATTTCCACACAGATATCTGCTGGTCTGCTGCGGTTATTGGCAACGGGCGCACTTCAGGTCAACAATTTTATTACAAAGATCTAAAATTATTGACATTACAGAAAAACCAACAACCAGCAATAACCAAAAGCAGCAAAAATTTGACAGTTATATAGGTTTTTTGTTGACTTGTATTTCACAAACAAATAATGGGTTTAATTGTGACTAGTCTTGAATTACCCAAATTAACAATAACTGGGGCAAGTCAACGAGGATTAATCGATATTGGGTAAAGGATTGGCCACCATTAATAATTAACCAATAATTTGACCTTGATCATAGATTGACAACCCACGATGGTTTATGCCATTATTGAAACCATTTCTAAATTTAAAAGCCTGGATAAGACCATTTTAATTGCACTAATTAGGGATGATGGAAAATCTAGCTGACTCCATAGAAGTGACGAAAAATGGAATTTTGAGCAATTATCTTCAAAGCTGTTGGAGAAAGCGGCCTCAAACTATGCTCTACCCCACCAAATATATGGTCATTCAACATATTCTAGATTGATTGCTGACCTTTGTATCGCCAAAGGAAGCCGAGATATCCACATTTCTAATTTTCACTCATGCAGGGGTATGAAAAAGGGGTTAAAATGTAGGTTCCCTATGGATTATCTTGGTCAACTTTTTCTTGGTGCAACTTTAGACTGTAAACGACTCAGAAATGGTCAATTTACCTGCAGTATAGAGCCAAATTTAGCAGTACCACTTTTTTACCCCTTTGCGCTTAGGGATCGTTCACATATTACGTAATCAATTTTTGGGCATTTTTTACCCCCCTCCCCCCCCCCCTCCGTAATCAAACGTAATCATGGCCAAACCCCCCTCTTTTCGGAAAATATTACGTAATCATGGCCCAACCCCCCTCCTTCAGTTTTTTTGACGTCACCAAAAAACTATATTAACTGACAAAAGATTAGAACAGTATCGTGTGTTTCAATTCAATCATCAACATCATCGACTTGAAGATGACATTCAAAGCTTCATTTAGTTTTTCCTATGGAAATCTCGACTACGACAACTCTTCTGACAATGAGATGGACACCTCCTCCTCTTTCTCTTCCTCCAACGCATCCTCATCTACTCATCATCCTCCTTTACCTCCAACAGATCATCCTCCTCCTCCTCCTCCTCTACACCTGAGGCTCCCAGTTCCATTAAAGAGCCAGAAGTCAACGTCTTGGTCCCACCTCAACCTCCTTCAAAACCGATGGAACCAAAGTTCAGTATCCGTGTCCTGCTCATCTGCCACCAAAGCCGACAGAACCCAAGATCCAGATCAGCCCTAGCCCCTAAGTGCCAGATCAGAGTCTGGCAACTTCACAGACAACTGCAGCTTCCTACACCTTCATCAAAAGATTGATTCCTGGATAATGGAGCTGCGGATGTACGCCAAGACCTGCTCTGGCATCAACTCTAGAGCTCTAGGGAAAGAAAGGCCTCCGAACCTCTGATCAAGCACAGAGCAGCAAACCTTATATACAAAGAGGCACTGAAGTGGTTTGGAAGAGTTCAATGAATGGAGTACATCCCTCCTATATGGGCAGCACTATACCATACATTCTGAACCATATTGAGTTAGAGTAGATCATGTTTAATCATACTTATGAAATTTTGACATTTTTCCTGCAAATGGTTAATTTTTGGTAATAAAAATTCGGAAATCCTTCAAATTTTCATAAAAAATTTTCATAAAAATTCGAAAATCCTTTAAATTTTCATAAAAATTTTCATGAAATTTTTTCAAATTTTTATGAAAATTCTTGAAATTTTCATGAAAATTTGTGAAATTTTCTTAAAAATCCTTGAAATTTTCATGAAAATTTAGCTATTTTGATTACGTAATCATTGGCCAAACCCCCCCTCCCCCCCTCGTAATCAAACGTAATCATTTGGAAACCCCCTCCCCCCCCTCGGCTGATTACGTAATATGTGAACGATCCCTTAGCGAAAAAGGGGTTTTTGGGGATTATCTCGAAAACGGTATGGGATAACGACTTGAAACCTTGATCCGCCCCACTAAATGTGACCATTGCGCTTATTTTAGACTGGTCGTTGACCTCTCTATCTCAAAAGGAAGCGGAGATATCCCAATTTCAAATTTTCGCTTATCCCATGGGGTACGAAAAAAAGGGGTAAAAATGGGGGTTCCTTATGGAATATCTTGGGCAACTTTTTTCGGTGCAACTTTAGACTATATGCGACTCAGAAACGTTTCTACAATTATTACAAAAATGGTCAATTTGCCTGCAGAGCCAAATTTAGCAGTACCACTTTTTTACCCCTTTGCGCTTAGCGAAAAAGGGGTTTTTGGGGATTATCTCGAAAACGGTTCGAGATAACGACTTCAAACCTTGACCCGCCCAACCAAATGTGACCATTGCGCACATTTTAGACTGGTCGTTGACCTCTATCTCAAAAGGAAGCAGAGATATGGCCTCTTAAAGTTTTACCCTACGCGTGGGTAAAAAGGGTAAAAAATCAAGGTTCCCCAAGGATTTTCTTGGGCAACTTTTTTTGGTGGTTCTTGGGCCTATGGACTACCGAATTCTGTTCTAACATCTTTGGGAGGATTTAGTTCACGGGGGGTTATGGATCAATCCCTTACTAGAAGGAAAGTAAAGGAAAGTTAACAGTTTTCCAAGTCTACAGAAGTACACAGCACAATACGTGAAGCGGTTCAAATAGTATTTCGAGTCATTCCAACGCATTTCGGTATTTCAAGAGCATTCACGACTGAGTACCATACAAAATGACCATGGACTTTCAATAACACCACAATTCCTGAAAGTTTAAGGAATAGCAAAACTGAGTCGATTGTTCCTATTCCGTTTTGGGAGGAAGGAGACGCAGATCGGTGCTTCTGTCTGCGGGAAGATGAGGAATGCTGCGTGTCCCGGTAGGGTGATGTCTCACGAGGTGATGTGTACCCCTCGTGTGATGATGCCTCACAAGGAGAAGTGTCACCAGGGTGGTGTGGTATCTGAGGCTGGTAGTCTGCAGTGTCGGAGGAGGGAGGAGGAGCAGGATGAGGGGATGTGCTGTGGACCGTGGACACAGAACCCGCCGAACTCTGAAACACACAAACGAGTATATATTACAGCTGAAAATGTGTGCTTTATGTGAGTGTGCGCCTGTGTTTGTGCGTGTTTGAGTGTGGATAAAGTCAAAGTGAGTGTGTTGAGTGAGTGTGAAAGGTGTCAGTAATTTAGTGTGTGCATGTGAAGAGCAGCAAAGCTTGTAACCTCCCATTTAGTACTTCATTAACAAGGAGCCGTGAAGAAAACGACGTGTGGTGTGGTGGATTGCGAGTGATAAGCAACGGGAACAAAGGTTAAGGTGTTATATGAAAACCCGGGAACATATCATGGTGCTCATGATACGGAAATCAAGTCGGGATATTCTCCAATCTCAAGCTCCATTCTCCAAGAGTTTCTCTTGAAGGACCAAAAGATATTCTCAAGGATAAGGAATAACGAGTAGTGAGTACTATATTATTTGGAATATTCCACTGAAGTCTTTGTTTGATTGAGCGAGCATCACTCAGAGATGCCATCATTATATTGGATGGCAGTCCAAGATACTTGAACAATGGGATATCTTATCACGGACTTCACTCACATTAGATACCATGGGACGGATAAAGATTAATTGTATTTAATTCGTGATTGATCTACACTTATAAAATCTACACTCCCGGATTGTTTATTATATTGCTACTTGCTTTGCTTGTTAGTAATAACACCACGCTGCTGCAAGCAGATCTCACTATCTTAGTTCCTATCACATACAAACTCAAACTCAGCAGTAAACATCATGGGCCATCTACATGATATGATTCACCAGGACACCATCCAATAGCGGGATGGTGCTATGAGCGATATCCAATCAGCTGTCAGGGAAACACTCTGACACAGCCCAACTGCCATAACCTGCTAATCCTAGTGAGCTACTGCTACTGTTGAGTATTGGCCAATGACAAGCCTTAGCTAGATAGTGATCTACCAATGACAAGCCTTAGTAAGATAGTGATCTACCAATGACAAGCCTTAGTAAGATAGTGATCTACCAATGACAAGCCTTAGTAAGATAGTGATCTACCAATGACAAGCCTTAGTAAGATAGTGATCAACCAATGACAAGCCTTAGTAAGATAGTGATCTACCAATGACAAGCCTTAGTAAGATAGTGATCTACCAATGACAAGCCTTAGTAAGATAGTGATCAACCAATGACAAGGCTTTGCTTATCATACCGCAGCACTACACCTCAAAGTTTGTTCTACCGTAGCCTGCTGCCACCGAGCAATCGACCATTCTACTAAAGCTCGTCCAACGCGCAGTTATTGGCCAAACAGTGAGCAAGACAGCGATCATTACAGGGAATTGGCAGGACCGAGAGAGCATGTGATGTCGTGCCCGCGACCATGAACTGCATCAGAACAAGACACTTTCTTGGTATTTTGGTTAAATCGAAGCAGACAATATAAAGAACCCGTTATCTTCGGTCTATTATATAGAAACCTCTGACGATCTCATCGGTGTCTATGTTGCACGGACATTTGCTTCATCGGGTCCATATTGGTATAGACCCTTGCCCTTCGGGCTGAGGATCTAGACCGGATACCTCCCTCGGGATGCGAGCTCTTGGGAAGTATCCCAATAGACCCGATAAGCGTGTGTCTATGTATTTCATGATATACGGTCTACGGACCTACGGTACTATAGCCCGCAGTCTATCATTGTCTTTGCAAATCGGTAGATCTTGCTTCATCAATGACCCGCATGACATCGTTATTTCACGAGATTTGCGATCACTGTGGTTGTTGTTATGTTTCGAGCATAATCTCTTATGTTAATTCGTTTTCTCCGAAGCCACATAATATTGTCAATGTTTTATGTTTAAATTGGTTGCGTGGATTTGAAACAAATAAAACATAATATAACTGAAACATTTTACAATTTTACGTTTTTAAAACATTTGACGTAAGCATGCAATGTAAACTAGAAAATCGTGCAACTTTTATTTAATTTCATTCACACAATCATGGGAACATACTAAGATGTGTGGTCAAGGGCATAATGCGGATTGCCACCTGCCACTGCGATGAAAATCTGTTTCATCTTCCAGCACAGTGAATTTCCCCTTGTTTAATTAAATTACTTGTGGAGAGTTGCATTACACTCAGTTTCTTTTATAAGAAACTTATTGTAATCCTAGGCTACAAGTTTCTTATTTTTTCACGATTTTGAGCCTAAAAGTTTCTTAATCGGTTTCTTAATTCCGCATACTTTACTATACAGCATAATACTTGTGAAACTTCCAATACAGAAACCTTCTCTGTAGACTGTAAAATCAAACTTATAGATATTTTAAGCTAGTTTATAAATTTAAGATTTGTGCAACTGTATGTATACAATAATATAAAGCTATAGTCTGTCCGGGTCTGTCAGTCTCAACAGCAATTTCTGCTTGAGCTTTGGTATCTAACATATAACTTTTAACCGACAAATCAGGGAAGAGCCATTTTCTAACTTCCTTCACATAGCAATCATCACGTCATGTCCAGTGTAATACTGTAATAGAGGTCCAATTAGGGTTTCCAACCGATAATATCGCCGATAAAATTATCGGCGATAATTGGACCAAAATCAGTTATCGGTTATCGGCGATAATTTTGTGTTGATAAACCGATAAATTTAATATTTTTAAAACCATATATTTAATCCTGAAATGAATTGGTTTCAGTCAATTTCACGGTTTACCAGCCTCTAGAAGAACAGAGGGTAGATTTCGGAAAAAAAAATTTGAAAAAAAAATATTACCCAAAAATTTTTTTTAAAACGAGTAAACCACTCCTCTATACCTTGTGTCAGCATACCAAGTTTTTGACAAAATAATGATTATTAGGGGGCACAATGCAAATTTTTTGCATGGACATTCTGATTCGGTTTAATAGGTACAGGCAGAAATAACGCGCAGCATAACGAGCGTCCACAGCTCAAACCAAATGATGGCTTTCTTGATACTAACATTTTCCAGGAGAATCAGTCGAATTACTGGTCACATTCCATATATTATTTATTGTTCTCTATTGTAACGTTTTTCTACTTGATGATTATTCATTAACTGTAGATTTTATGACGTAACCCTCCATCTTTCGACTTCCTGAGAGCTTTAGGGTAAAATCAGGATAAGGACCAAGCGGCCATCCCCAAATGCAAGTTTATATCTTTTGACAGCAAGTTCTTGTTGTGAATACCTATCCTGCCATGATGTATTCATGATGACCGTCATGAAAATGGAAATAAAATACGGGATTGCAGATCATCTAAAATTCAAATAAATCACCAATACCAAACTATATTAACCTATATGATTGTCCAGCACCACTCATTCAGTCATTCATTCATTTCCCTTTTCCCAGCTTTCCTCAAGCACAGCGTTAGAGGACAACACCAAGGGACCAAGGTAGTCAATGTTCGGAGGGGCGCCCCAGCCTCAAAGGCCTTCATATAAACACCTGGTACCCGATAAGGGGTTCTATTAGACTCGACGCAGCCAGGTGGGTTCCAGTAGAAACTCTCCGCGGGTTGAAAGTTGCCATCACACCCCGAAAAGGGGTAGTGAGGGTCTATAAATAATCCACCAAAACAAACAAAAAAGACTGCCGCAGAGAGTTGGATGTGACGTCAAGATAAGGGGCAGGTAATGGTTAGAGTGGTAGTTAGTGGTAGAGTGGTAGTTAGAGTGGCAGTTAGAGTGGTAGTATCTATTCTATACATGTCGGAGCAAGATAAGGGCAGGTAAAGGTTTGGAGTGGTAGTGTCTATTTTTTACGTGTCGGAGCGGTGAATATCGCAACTTTAAACTATACGTACTCGAGAGATTGAAGTTTAAACGATATAATCCAAAGTCTTATCTATAATGGTGTATGGGTATATAGAAAACATAGAATAAATGTTGATATCGATTTTTTTGAATTTAAGGATCAGAGTGGAGAAGGAAGAGACTTAACAGTGAATCATCAGCGGTTACCTTGCAGCTGCAACGTCCCCCCTGACACGAGATAATTTTAATCAGAAGCTTTCGAAAATCTTGTGATTATCATCGTCAGCTGAGATTGAAGTATGGAGATGCGTTTCAATACGAGTGATTGATGTATTGAATGTTGTCAAGGGAGGGTGAAGGGTGTCGGGTGGGTGGCAGCTGAAGAAGTGGAATCCTGAGTCTGTGGGTTTAAAGATGACAGAAATTCTAGGGGGATATTTCAACTTATAACACTAATCAATGAATTATTATGATTTAGGTGGGAGTAAAGTACAATTGCACATTCTGCAATCGTGTATTCAATGTATACTAGATACCTACACTTAAGACTTCACCCAAAGGTTTGTCTGGCGGTTGTGTTTAATATCAGATATTAATGTTAATATCAACTAATCAATGAATGTAAAACGAACATCAATTGGGCCATAATGCACAGTGCACACGAGCTCATCTATCTACAACCGGCTCTAGTGCTCACTGCTTATTTCCTTATACGGAACATCGAGGAAGTGATTCATCAATAAAGGCTAACAATATCAAACTAACACGGATCAAATCAAATTAGCGCAAATCTCCCGTTGATTAGAAATTGGCCGGCAATCGGCATGATCACAAGACCAAAATTTTCAATTGGCGGAGAATAATATTACTGAAACCGTAACACCAACAAATATATCATGATTACGACCTTACTAGAGTAGCAGACCAAAGTTGAGCATGCATTTCGGTGTCCAGAGTTTTTGAGAGTTGGAGGTGGTACTTGGGGTGTTTCTGCACCAAAATCACCTTGGTACACAATATGTATCCGTAAAGGGTGTTCAGGAGGGCCGCCCATTTCGCTCCCTAAGCGGAAAGTCAGATTTTATGTAACTTGGCTCAGGAAGGTCGTAGAGACTTCGTTTTGGGCTCAAACGAATCGCAATGGCCATGTTTATTTACGACTTGTTAACAAACATATGCTCTAAAATGCTTACAAACCGAGTTATGGGCGAAAAACTGATTTTTGGCCACCCGCAAGCGATCAATGAGACAATTTTTGTAACTTGGCTCAGGAAGGTCATAGAGACTTCGTTCTGTGCTCAAACGAATCGCAATAGCCATGTTTATATACAACTTCCAACAAAATATGCTCCAAATGCTCAAAAACCGAGTTATGGACAAAAACTGATTTTTGGACACTCGCGAAGCCATCGATGAGACAATTCGCGTAACTTGCCTCATGTGGTTCATAGATACTTCGTTTTGTGCTGAAACGAATTGCAATGGCCATGTTCAAATACATGGCTTGCTAACAAACATTTATGCTCTAAAATGCTAACAACTCAACAAACTGAGTTATGGGCGAAAAACTGATTTTTGGACACTCGCGAGCCATCAATGAGACGATTTTTGTAACTTGCCTCATGTAGTTCATAGACACTTCGTTTTGGGCTCAAAAGAGTCGCAACGTTCATGTTTATGTACAACTTGATAACAAACATATGCTATAAAACGTTCACAAACCGAGTCAAGGTCAATTAACTGATTTTTGGACACTCACGAGCCATCAATCATTATAACTTGACTCAGAATAGTCGTAGAGGCTTCGTTTTGGGCTCAAAAGAATTGCAGTTGATTATTAAGTAAATGTTCATTATATACGACTTGTCAGATCCCATAACTAAAAAACGTTTCATGAACTATCATTCTCAATGTTAATCAAGAAGTTTTCTCCAGCTGATCCACGGTGCTTACAATAAATATAAACGTTCTCGTATATCATTATCATTTGCAACTTGCCTACTACTTTATTGGCCTTTATTTAGCAAGCCTTTTTAACCACCACTTTTTAACCAGCCCTATGGACAATAATCTAATCATTTTTGAACCATTTTAACCAGCCCTTGGACAAAAGTTTTTCTAGTGGTTACCAGATCAAGGATCTTATGCTCTAAAATGACCACTAAAACCCATTTATACTCAATAATGTGCAACGAAAGACCCAAATCTCGGTCTTATAATGTTATGATTTAGCTCCACTTTAACCAGAATTTTTTTTAACAAAAGCCAATAAGGTAAGTAATTCATGCTGTTCAACAGGCTTTTTAATTTTTGTTTGACCTCCAGGAGACAAAAACGCAGACTTATATCTGTCACTCCTTCTCAGTTTATGGGTCCTTGACAATGACAGTATCTGAGTAACAGTCACTGAGCTGGACAAAGTAACCTTCACTGCACGAGGTCGTTTGTGGGTTGGCTTTAAAAATTTGGAAGCTTTCAGTCACAGCTTCTCTCCAAGTACAATGCAGTAAGCTGCATGATTTCATTTTGGTTTACCTCAAGTACCTTACATATTCTTCTTCTGGAAGTCCAAACACAAAGAGGCTTCATATCCAGTCCTCCTCCTCCTTCACCAGCTTCTTACTTGGCTAGGGCGTAACATTTTCCCTTTACTTCTGACTCTGCCCTGACATGAGGACGGAGCATAAGGAACTCCACTCCTCCTTCTCAGTTACTTGAAAACAGATGAGTGGACAATAAATTTTCACTGCACGCAATTTATCGTCTTTACATTCCAGCAACTGCTGCTGGAGCTCAATAATAGTCAATAGAGTCATGGGATCGAGATTTGAGAAGTTCCTGCTGTTGCTCCATCGTTTCGCTACTCATCTCGCTAATGTGTACTGATGTTACCAGAGACTCCTCGAGCTTCTCCTAACTTTGTTTTCTCTGTGCATATTTTGCCGACAAATTGTGTGGCTTCTACATGCAAATTTATCCTTAACAGTTGCCTTACAATTTGCATAGAGCCAACTCACTTGTCTCCAAACAGTCCAATATCTTCAGATTTTTCTGAATTCTTTATACTATCCATTGCAAAGCAGTGCATTGATGCAGATTGCAGGCTGGTGTATAAATTTACAATCAGTTGCAGAGATAGCATAGAAGCAACGTGGGAACAATTGTGAACATTATATTAACTGATCCCAAATGTTTATATACGGCTTGTTAAGAAACATGCTTGAGCATAAATCAATGGACAAGGTTACCCTCACTGTACAAGGTCTCTTGTCAGTTGATTTTAAAAGTCTGCAAGCTTCCAACGGAGGCTTCCAATGGTGACATCTCTCCAAGAACGTGCAGCAGTTTGTGAGTCCTTGACACTGACAGTATCTGAGCAGATACTGTCACTGTCAAGGACTCACTGAGTCTGCGCTTTTGTCTCCAGATAGATCGCTGCATGAGCAAAGAGCTGAACAGTGAAATTAAGAAGAAAAGAGCTGAACACAGAAATCTTCTTGATGAAATGATAAAAGGCTGCTCAACCGAAAAATGGTCACATTTTTTGGCAATGGAACTGTAAGCAATATGGAGAAAACTTCATGATCAACATTTTGAACAGTGCATGAAGCGTTTTTAGTGATAATATGTGACAAGTCGCGAACAAGTCGTATATAATTTTAGAGTATATGTTTGTTAGCAAGCCGTGTATTTGAACATGGCCATTGCAATTCGTTTGAGTACAAAACGAAGTATCTATGAACCACATGAGGCAAGTTACACGAATTGTCTCATCGATGTCTCGCGAGTGTCCAAAAAATCGGTTTTTCGTCCATAACTCTGTTTTTGAGCATTTTGTAGCATATTTTTGTTGGAAGTTGTATATAAACATGGCTATTGCGATTCGTTTGAGCACAGAACGAAGTCTCTATGACCTTCCTGAGCCAAGTTACAAAAATTTTCTCATTGATCGCTCACGGGTGGCCAAAAATCAGTTTTTCGCCCATAACTCGGTTTGTAAGCATTTTAGGGCATATGTTTGTCAACAAGTTGTATATAAACATGGCCATTGCGATTCGTTTGAGCCCAAAACGAAGTCTCTACGACCTTCCTGAGCCAAGTTACATAAAATCTGACTTTCCGCCCGGGAGCGGAAATGGGCGTGGCCCTCCTGAACACCCGCTACGGATACATATTGTGTACCAAGGTGATTTTGGTGCAGAAACACCCCAAGTACCACCTCCAAATCTCAAAAACTCTGGACACCGAAATGCATGCTCAACTTTGGTCTGCTACTATCCGCATCTTTACGAGCTAAGCTGTTAGTGTGCGCTCCGTTAAATCACGCTGATGGTGTGGAACTCTTTTGAGAGCATCTATAAGGATCTATATAATAATTGAGACAGGTTGTTATAAGTACTACAGATAACAAGTACGTGATTTACTGACAAATGGAGATGATATGCCGTGATTTTTGCAATTTTTTCTCCTAAGGGTTTTAGATAAAGCCAATATCAAAACAAAAAAGAAATAAACGAATCAACCGAGTGAGTGATGGAGTGGATGAGTAAGTAAGTGAGTGATTGAGTGTGTGGGGTTAAGTGAATTGGTTTGCAAATTTTATTGAACTGCTATGGCCTAAGATTAATATATTTTATAAATTAACTTTTGATTGGATAACGCCATATATTTTAGAATTGAGATTAAAGCTCTTACTTCAAATGACAGATTTATGGTCCCATGAAAACCTTAGCAATTGATTGATATTGACCCGTAGCGTTCGTAGCTCACTGATTTTTATCTAAACGGTTAGATTTTGTTAGAGACAGAATTTTAGCACCAGCTACGGGCTTAATAACCGCAAATAAATAATTATTCAGTAAAGTATTCAAAGCAGATCTTGTACTGTGGACATGATTTAATGCGCTGTACCTGTTAATACAGAACCTGTGCACCAAATTGAATCCCAATCATCAGAAAAATCCTAGTCGATGTGTTTCTCTTTGAGGATGTAACTACGATCATACATCAAAGCCAGAATGCCTTTGTAACAAGGAGCGCACATAGTACATGTGCGCTCCTTGAAGCTTCTCTTGCTAAGTCAGAACAAGCACCTAATACCTTGAAGGTTCTCTTGCTTAGAGGGTTAACATAGAAGTCAGAACACACACAACTAATACCTTGAACGTCCCCTTGCTAGTGGAAGTTCCACACAGAACAAACATACCTTTGCTCAGGGTGTACAATACAGAGATACAGAACAGTGAACACACATACATTGAAGGTTCCTTCGCTCAGGGGGACTAACACAGAACGACACAACACAACACATACCTTGAAGGTTCCTTTGCTGAGAGGAGTTACACAGAAAGCACAGACAAAGTGTTCTGGGTGGAATTTGTTCCTCATCGCTGTTATGACCCTGGAAATAAATGTAAAATGGAAGATAATGATGATAACTAGATCTTACAAATCATTCATGATATTATGATATCAAGAATCATAAAATGAGTCCAAGTTTACCAAATGGTTCCCTAGGAAGTGCTATCTATTCAACCATTTGAGTACCTACCTTCACTGAACAAAACAGTGGCAATAAAAGATTAGTAACGACAGCATCGTACAATATCGCGGTGAGCAAACGAGATTTTTCAAACGCCTCATATGAAGTGATCGTAAAATGCCCCTTTTTGAGTTATTACAAGTTAGGCAGTATGACACGGAACCCTTATCCGTCGTAGATAGTGGTTACTACCTGCCTGAGATGGGTTTGTTACTACCTGCCTGAGATGGGTTTGTTACTACCTGCCTGAGATGGGTTTGTTACTACCTGCCTGAGATGGGTTTGTTACTACCTGCCTGAGATGGGTTTGTTACTACCTGCCTGAGATGGGTTTGTTACTACCTGCCTGAGATGGGTTTGTTACTACCTGCCTGAGATGGGTTTGTTACTACCTGTCTGAGAGATGGGTTTGTTACTACCTGCCTGAGATGGGTTTGTGCATACCCGCCTGAGATGGGTTTGTTACTACCTGCCTGAGATGGGTTTGTTACTACCTGCCTGAGATGGGTTTGTTACTACCTGCCTGAGATGGGTTTGTTACTACCTGCCTGAGATGGGTTTGTTACTACCTGCCTGAGATGGGTTTGTTATTACCTGCCTGAGATGGGTTTGTTACTACCTGCCTGAGATGGGTTTGTTACTACCTGCCTGAGATGGGTTTGTTACTACCTTCCTGAGATGGGTTTGTTACTACCTGCCTGAGATGGGTTTGTTGCAGGCAGCACAGAGGGAGCCCCTGTGTTGGTGGTAGTGTAGTTCGCAGTACGGGTTACCCTCGTGCTCGTAGTACGTACCAGCACCGAACCTGTTCTTACACTCCTGGGGTGGAAGGTGGAGTGAAGTATCTTTCAATATATCATCGGCAAAATAAAAACTAGAAAGCATCCATTTCTTATAAGGTTCGACAAACTACAAGCACTAATCCGATTTCCTAACACGATTTCCGGACAGACATTTACAAAGCAAAGAGGCACTTAAAATCAAACAGCCAACAGGTACTTACAAAACAGACGAAGCACTCGACATGCCATCTCTTGTTGAGTGCCGTGATGACGTTATTGACGATAGCCTTCCCACAGCTCCCACATTTGGGAGCGAACATCTCGTAGTAGTCTCGTTTACAGTACGGCTTTCCTTCGAATACCTGGTATCTGGGGAGAGGGGGTTCTTGAGTTATATAAGACCGAAGGGGGTTATATTAGGGGGCTCGGAAATGATTGTCAGTACAGGCATAAAAAGACACACATGACAAAACACGTAAAAATTTCAACATGTTCTAATACAACATATTCGAATACAATAAGACCGAAGGGGGATATATTTTGAGTAATTAGCTGACGACGATAATCATATGATTTTCGAAAGCTTCTGATTTTGAACCTTCTCGTATCATTTATTAACATTTTGACCTTGCCTGATAAGTTAGATCGTTTTTAGCTAGTACTGAGTAAAGTATCAAGAATGAAGAATAGAGACCAAAAGGGTATTTAATGTCTATAGTGCCCTATTCTTTTACTTTGGGTTGACCAGGATATTTCTTATTTTGAAAAACATTTCGTCATCCAGCACTAGTTCCCAGACAATATCCCGATCTCCGATTCTCAGTCAAATTACATCATTGGTTCTTATGATGGTGTATGTGCAGAAAACAATTCCATAAATGATGATTTGAGGTTGATCTAACGATAATTGTGAGACATATTACCCATGAAATTCCAGTTATTATATGCTGGCTAATTAGGAGCTGTCAAACCACGTGTATCAACTTCAAAGGTGAACGGGATTAAATTCAAACGGTATCGGTGGAGGTTGGTGCCACGGATAATGGGAGTTCTGATTGAAAACCTCACCCGCGATGATGAGCGCTAAATACTTAAATATAACAGTGAGAAACATGGATAATAATCATCCGGTTTAAAATACATGATTGGGACATGGAATGTCATGTTAGCAATATTTAAACAAAGTATCATGATATTATTAAACCTGGTCGAATACCCGTACGGGGGTCTATGCTGACGGTTTCTTACTATAGCTTTATTGATTTAAGACACTTAAATTTAGTGTCTTTGGATCAAAGTGCAAGGGGATAAGATAGCTTTTAGAGCACATTTTCTTTAGATCGCATCAGAAGTTCGCGATTTAGTTCGGCTAAGAACAATTTTTCCATGAAAACCTAATGAAAGCTGGCGTTCTGCTCTAACAGAAACCGGAAATCCGGAAATCGCCCCCCAATATCAGTCACTTACTCTGTGCCATTCTTGATGAAAGACTCCTTGCAGTGAACACACACGAAACAGTCAGGATGCCACGTCTTTTGAAGGGCAGTGATGCACCTCTGCAATGAGAAAAAATAATATATTTTAATTACAAACCACAGTACAGACTACAGATCTGATCAATTCATGTCAGTAACGTTTGTGATAAGAAAGATAAGATCAATCTCATAAAATACACATTGGTGATCACGATCAGTTTTTAATTTTCATGAAGGAAGGATTAGTAGCAGTTGAGACAAATACGAAGTAGGAAATCCTAGAAAAAAACTCAGCCTTCAAAAGTGGATCACCTTAGTGACGGGTTAAACAGAAAATCACCGGGCAACTTCCGGATATTAATAATTCCATGGTAAGGAATTCACATCTATGATTGGTTGGTTGCACCCTAAACACATGTCTATGATTGGCTGGTTGCACACTAAACTCAGCTATCTGATTGGTTGGTTGCTATGAACTCACGTCTATGATTGGCTGGTCGCACACTAAACTCAGCTCTCTGATTGGCTGGTTGCTATGTACTCACGTCTATGATTGGCTGGTTGCACACTAAACTCAAGTCTATGATAGGCTGGTAGCACACTAAACTCAAGTCTATGATTGGCTGGTTGCACACTAAACTCAAGTCTATGATTGGCTGGTAGCACACTAAACTCAAGTCTATGATTGGCTGGTTGCACACTAAACTCACGTCTATGATTGGCTGGTTGCCCACTAAACTCAGCTCTCTGATTGGCTGGTTGCACACTAAACTCATGTCTCTGATTGGCTGGTTGCCCACTAAACTCAGCTATCTGATTGGCTGGTTGCACACTAAACTCACGTCTATGATAGGCTGGTTGCACATGGCACATCTGGGGGAGAACTCCGCGTGATAGTCCTCCTCGCAGTAGGGGTGGTCGTCGCTCTCAAAGAACTTCCCGGACCCCAGCTCCGTCTTGCACCTCACGCACACAAAGTGCTCCGGATGCCACGTCTTCCCCAGAGCCGTCACCATCTGCAGGGATTCAGCGGGTAGAGAAAGCGCATTATCAGGTGTATTACCTTACCTGTAGCAGTAGGGTAGGCCTTGGTTTTTTTTTTTTGTTTTTTTGGTTTTTTTTTGGGTTTTTTTGGGTTTTTTTGGTTTTTTTTGGGTTAGGTTTTTTTCAAAAATTTTGACTTTTTCAAGCCAATATGGATTGATGATGCTATTAATGTGTTGTTATTGATATCACTATGGTTTCAAACAATATTCGTCAGTTTTTATTGATGTTTTGGGTGATTTATGGTGTTTTATATGACATAATCAGTACGCCAAGGCATTGTTTTGGTGAACTATCAGCAAAGCACTGCTCAAGAGTTGCCGAGGGTCAGCCAGCTTAGATCAGCAGGGGTTAAAAAGGGTCAGACTTGAATCATCAGGGGCCAGGAGCCCACTCAGTGCTGAAATAAGGACATAGGGCCCTGCAAACTGTCAAGTGCTAGTGAACCAAGGGGGTTCTCAAGACTCACTGGTTGGCTCATGGCTGATAATGTTCAGACTAGTGTCGTCTGAGATTAGCAAGATGTTTTGCACTGAAGAGTCACCATGTCAAAGGATAGCCAAGGGTCACCAGGGATTCAGTCACCTATGATTGCCCAATATCAGGTGATGGTCAGCAGGAGCCAGGAGTTAGGCGAGATTTAATAGTAATGGGTCGCCAGGCTACCATGGGATCAAAAAGCTTGTGAGGGAAGAAGTCGGGTGAGGGCAATCAAGACATCAGATAATCACTCATTCAGTTGTTACAAAGGAACAGCCAAGGTTCAGCATGAAGTCAGCCAATGGCCATAAAGGAACCAGGCCACTATTGCAGTCAGAAGAGGGGAGAAGGTTACTCAGGTTTTTTACTTCTTGCTAGGGGTCAGTAAAATATCAAATAGGTATCAGAAAAGGGTCAGTCAAATTTCCTCTGGGATTGGTAAGGGTTTGACAGGGGTCAACCAAGTGCAGTTTCACCCTTGATTCACTTACCTTCCAAAGCACAAGGAAATATTTCTTGTGTGCTGACGGTATATATGCAACTTATGTCCATGGAGGAGTGGAGAGAACCTTATTGTCTTGCCTGGCTCAATGCGGTGGATGTCCAAGCTGCATGGCTCATTCAACAAGAACTGAAACTGTAGGGCTCAATACTGGGTTAGCTCTACACCTTCTGGTAAATGCTGCGATGTATACTCCTCTAGTTGTAATATGCTCAAAAGGCCAGGTAAGGGTCTGTAAAGTATCCCCAGGGGTTAGGGTCACTCAGTCGGTTAAGGTAAGGAAATGATTGGCCTTGGTCCAGCAGGGAGGAATGTAAGGTCCGAATAAAGGTCTTCTAGGACTCATTGGAGCCATAAAGCTGAGGATAAGCCTGAGTAAGTACGTAAAATACAATCGACAAGAAGCTCAGCTAAGGCCTAAGCGTCACTCCTCACCATATTAAATAGGTTACATATGAAATTTTAGGATCAATTATCCAACTTCTATCCAACTTCTATGTCTGAAGCCATTCAATCGGAGTATAGAAAGGTAAAAAAATATGTATTTCACTGATATGTCGTATACCTCCTGGCCCTGGTGAACCTTGCTGACTCCCAGGAAGCTCTTAACAATGGCTTACCCCTTAAATTACCCCTGGTTGTCGGTTGACTCTCTTGTGACACTTGGCTGACCCAGGGCCTGGTGAATGATACATTGATCCCTGGGTCAGTGGGTCACCCTTGACTGGCCATTATTTAATGACCCTATGTGTGACTGATTTGACATGTAGTATTGACTTTTATTAATCATTGACTGGCCCCTCCCTACCTGACCAGTGACCTGTGATTTAACACCTTTAAATCTCTTCAATCAAGTTTTATAGACATACATAAATTGTATAAATAAGCTTATCTCTAATATAATTTCGCATTCTCTGTTTTTCTGTTTGTGCGTAACGGCGGAAACATTCGAACACTTTACGATTTGTGCAACCATGGTGACACGTGCACGGAGAATTGTGCGCGCTCCTTGTTTTGGTTACGTTGCGTCGTAACTTTTGAACGGATCGGAGTTTTTTGATGCGGTAAAAAGCATTCAGCTGATCTGAAATTTGCGAACGAGGTACTGCGTTTTCAGCCGAGTGAGCTTTTAGTATAAACGGGCCTGCTCTCTATTATAAAGTCGCAGATTGTGTATGTTTTTGTACGTCACGCCCCATGGCAACGCGCGCGCAATGGGGGAAATGCAGGATTAATTGTATGCGCGTTTAATGCTTCATAACTTTTGATATGATTGGAATTTTTTGATGCGTTAAAAAATGTTTAGCTGATTTGAAATTTGCGAACGAGGTGCTGCGTAGCAGCGCCGAGTGAGCTTTGTATTTGCAGGCCCAACGGGCCTGCTAGTAACTCTATAATAAGGACCATGTTCAAACAGTTTTATAAACATCCGCATGTAGGTCCTAGAACAGTAGTATGACCCCTTTGGCGAAGCTCGAATGGACCATAGTTACTTAGTAAGGGTTAGGGTTGGTGTAATACATTAGTGAATACCTTCATTAACTTTTCTCTGTGGAATCAATTCTCATCTTACTAACCCCAGAACCCCTCTCAGTATAGGACTATTGGCTGTTCATTTGATTTCTTGGCCTAGGGTCAACAAAAGCTATTAATGATCTTATTAATCTACTAGAAAGGCCCGTTGGGCCTGCCAGATGATACAGGACCAAATAATAAGCTCTCAAAAAGTTTATGAAGGAGCAAACTTGACCATTATTCTTTAGTTACTTTTAGTGATGCTGGACCGTGCAAGTTTTGATCATTATAATTTGCTCTTGTATGATGAACTTAAATCTGAAAATTAAAACCGAGTATCGTACTCATACTGAACGTTGAATCAAAGCATTGATTTACGCCAAGAGCAGTATTCCAAAAGCGCAATGTGCTATGCCCAAATTCGATTCAATTTGATTTTGATTTTGTTCGGTCTTAAATAGCTGTGAATTCGCATTTTTTCCGTTAACCATCAACTCAGCATTGATTTAAATCGACCAACGTCTGTCATTGATTTATGAAGATCCTTGTGTGCTTACCTCCACGATGCAAGCCATACCCGTTCTCTATTTCCAGATCTTGAATTTCAAATGCAACAGTAAACACTTCGTTCGTTCAAACGCTCCCGCAGTCATAACAACGTATCAGAAAGTACTCACATAGAACTGATCATAATCTAACCGCAGAATATCTGTCCATATAACGGACTAAGCCCAGCTGTATCATTTGATATTTTCTTGGCCAAATTTAATTGGGTCAATAAAAAACATTATTCACGTGTGACTTTACTTTATATATAAGATTAGGCCTTTCAGTGTGTGCTTTATTAATGGGTGTTTATATAAGGTCAGAATCCAGTTTAAGTTGTAAAAATTTATTCAAACACTGTCATAACATAGTGGGTCAGTCGAGGGTGACCAGTTACCACTGACCAGGGATCAGCGTTGAAAGGTTCACTAGGAAGTCAATTAGGAGTCAGTAGGGACAAGGGAGACCCCTGAGAGAACCAAAATGCGTCATTTGGGGTTCACTCAGGGCCCCAGGATCAGCCAAAAATGGATGCTTTCACTTGACTGATTACTACTTCACTACTGGAAGTCACTATTATGTGAATGCCTAAGAATGCAGATACTGATTTCACGGATCGGGTCATTGAATGGATGCTTTCACTTGATACAAATGTAAACTTTACAACACTACTTTATACAATCAAATTTGAGACCTGAAGATGTCGTAGAACGACGAAATTGATTGTCATTAAAGAACCACATCGTTTACATTTGTATCTGTACCATTGAGTCAAAAGAGAATTAATAAATTACTCATCAATCCTAAGAATGCAGTTGAAAAACTATAGGAAAAAGTATAGGTAGGTACCTATTGGAAATCATCTTAATATGTACTTGATAAAAATCTCTGCAAGTGTCTTAATAACAGAGGAATTTCAGTATTAACATCCCAACAATAATAAAATGTCTTCTTACAAATTAACAAAACAGTCATGAACGTGAATTTTGAATGATTGGACCGATGCCAAAACAATTTGATGAGTGAAAATATTCAATTATATTCAGTAAATTACACAATTCTAGGTCGTTTATGCTACATACCAAGCTCCTGTGGATCTTCAGTCACATTGTAGACATCATAATACAATCGAATTTTAACCTAAAAATCGTTTGGAAAGGTGCTAGAAATTACTAAAATGTAACCCAAAAAAAACCAAAAAAAACCCAAAAAAAACCAAAAAAAACACCTAGCCCAAGAATCGGAAAAGTAGGGTAGGCCTTGGTTTTTTTTGGGCTTCACCCAACCCCCCCCCCCATATAGAGGTAACCATAAATTGTCGACAGATACAGTCGATGGATATTAGGGATGGACAACGGCATATCTTGCCCCAGATGTTATGAATTGATGAATGAATCACGTTGTACAGAGACAAGTGATTCCTAATGTACACTGCCCTACCACCACCAACCTTTCCTACGATCATCTTCTCGCACGCAGCACATACCCCCCTCTTGCTGACTTGGACCCCTTTCTTAGCGAGATCCGTGTCCAGCGACGCCATCATACCGTCCAACGTGTCAGACCTGGAATTAGGGGGAGGATTTTACAACATCGCTTGTTGTGGAATTAGTGGTGAATTGGAGGGGCGCTGTATTGAAAGGTACAACTGAATATGTTTAAATGTTTTCACGAAAAACAATCTCAAATTTAAGAGAATTGTTTCGCCTTTTTTCGCTTACAGCTACTAATGAGGCAGGCAAATTGTCATTACAGTCTAAAAGGCTCTGTATTGTTAAGCCCATACCCAGAAGTGGGAGGTGGCGGCTGCTGGAAGGAGTGTCTGGTGTCTGCCGGAGGTGGTGGATTGTTGAACCCTTGCAGGGATTCCATCAGCGAGTCAAGGTCTTTAGTCGCACTCGACCGGGCGATCTCTGGAAGGGGTTGTTGGTTGTGAAAATACTAAGTGGCACAAAATAAGACGTTTTAGCTTGGAATTTAAATCAACTCGTCTGAAAACGAGTATCGGGCAAGGCACAATAACGACGACGGAAGCAATGCTTTTATCGTTCCGTATTTACAATGGAGTAATGAAACAACCTGATATGATGATCAATAAATCTGTCAAAACAGCAATAAGTATCTTTTTTGACTGTTCAGTGTTCAGCACCAAAATCCCAATGAACAAAATAGCTGCCTCAGGTCAATAGTTCCCTCGACGACTTGACACTTGATAAGGATATCATAGTAAGATAGTATTTACTGTTTACATAGCATACCTGGGAAGTCTTCATAAGCTGACACAACTTCATCTCGCTCAGGAACGGCTGAAAAGATATCAATTACTTTGGGTATCAGATTTTTTAATTGTTAGAACTATTTTAAGAATTTAGAAAAATAGATTGACATTCCACTTTTTTCAAAGAGATATAACGAGTCCTCCAAATTTGAGGTATAAGACAGCATGAAGGTATGTTTATGTGGCACAACTCCATTGGAGATACTTGAGATTTCATAGTATGTGGGTAACTTGCTAAGTGCTTATATTACCCCTGCTGCTCGTCCAAGGACAGTCTTCCTGATGCCTCAGCGTGCTGAGACTCAAGTGCTTCAACGTGACATGATCGAATTACAATTTGATTCCATAAATGAAACAGCGTGCACATTAAACATATAGATCACAAAACCTGGTACAAGTATACGTCTAGCCAAATTGGAGCACTGCGGCATCAAAGGCAAGCTCTTAAAGTGGATAGAAGACTTCCTCTCAAACAGGTATCAAGCTGTGGTGGTTGATGAGAATAAATCACAGTTCGCTACTATGGAAAGTGGCGACCCCCATCTGAAAAGGACATTCAAGCAGTAAAATCAATCTAGCGATACTTTACCAAACGCATTGCTGGGACCAGGATCTTGACTACTGGGACTGTCTGAAGAAACTAAAGCTGATGTCCCTTCAACGCAGAAGAGAAAGATACACCATAATCCATACCAGGAAAATTCTGCGGGAAAAGGCCCCGAACAGCACTAGTTTGGAATTCTACAACAACGGACGTCTTGGAGTCCGAGCAAAATTCTTCCATTCAACTACAAGGATCGGCGCTAGGTGTCCACTGCATATGACAATTCATTTGGGGTTAAATCTGCTCGTCCAGGGAACTTGCTCCTTAAGCAAGTCAACACAGTGAAGGAGCTAGAGGCATTCAAGATAGCCCTGGGAGAATTCCTCGCCCAATACCCGGATAAGCCACCGGTTCCGGGTTACATACCTCCAAACAGCAATTGCTAGCAACTCCTTACTCGACTGGAGCTGTGAACGAGGAGATGGAGTACGTGGACATCACTGATCCCAACTGCGATCACTGCTAAACCCATCAAAATGTATCAAAAATGTATGTATAGCTGATATTGAACCACAATGAGCCACACATTGGGTACGGAGAGAAACATTTATATGTGCGAGTTGTATACCGAGCTCCCGTGAGTATTATTGATACGAAATTGATAAAGTTTAAACATGAAATTTAACTTATGTAAGTGGAAAGAATGGCTAAATACTTGGCGGAATCGACTCCGCCGTGGATCCGCCGCAGACCCGCCTGTTCCGCGGCGGACTCCGATAAATTCCGCAATAAAAATTTTTTGGCGGAATTTAGTGGACCCGCGGCGGACTTTTTTAAAGTCCGCCGCGGAATTGCGGGTCCGCCGCGGATTTTCCGGGGCTTGGCGGACATTCCGCCGCGGAGTCGTTAAAAATTCCGCCAAAAAAGTCCGCCGCGGAAATTTTAGAGTTCACAGCAAAAGTCCACCGCGGAATTTTACTCCGCCAGCGGAATCGGTCAATGAACTCCGCTAGTGGACTTAAGTCCGCGGCGGACTCAAGTCCGCGGATTCCGCTGGCGGAATGCGCTATACTTCTGGAATCCTCCGGCGGAATCCGCGGACTAAAGTCCGCCGGCGGACTTTAAGTTAAATCAAATGTATAAATAGGATCCACTGGTGGGGTCCGCCGCGGAAGTCATTCCACCGAGAATCTGGACGATTGAAAATAGAAAAAAATATACATGCTAAACCATAAACAAGGAATCGGATATCGGTATCTCTCCCATGTAGACGGGACTGAGTATATAACTATAAGTGTTTAGCAAGAGTTTTGGTTAGGGTCACGGTTAGGTTTCCGTTTAGGATACAGAAAAATTGACCTTTAGATCTGTGACGTCACTCAGTCTCGTCTACATGGGAGAGATACCGATATCCGATTACTTGTTTACTTTATGGTTTAGGGAGCCATCACATATTACGTCATCACTTTTTTGCCCATTTTCAACCCCGTCCCTCCCCCTGTCATCACCTGTCAGCATTTGAAAACCCCCTCCCCCGGGTCGAGTGATGACGTAATTTGTGACGGCTTCATAGATATCATATTGCAGAAATGAAATGGGTACTCAAAAACAAAATATTGTGAACGAAAAAGTTCGAAATCGTAAATCAAAAAATAAGAATTTTTGCTGACCGTCAGCAAACCTCAAACCCCCTCCCCCCTGTCATCACCTGTCAGCATTTGAAAACCCCCTCCCCCGGGTCGAGTGATGACGTAATTTGTGACGGCTTCCTTAGCATGTATATAATATTTTCTTCTATTTTCAATCGTCCTGATTCTCGGTGGAATGACTTCCGCGGCGGACCCCACCAGTGGATCCTATTTATACATTTGATTTAACTTAAAGTCCGCCGGCGGACTTTAGTCCGCGGATTCCGCCGGGGGATTACACAAGTATAGCGCATTCCGCCAGCGGAATCCGCGGACTAAAGTCCGCCGCGGACTTAAGTCCACTAGCGGAGTTCATTGACCGATTCCGCTGGCGGAATAAAATTCCGCGGCGGACTTTTGCTGTGAACTCTAAAATTTCCGCGGCGGACTTTTTTGGCGGAATTTTTAACGACTCTGCAGCGGAATGTCCGCCAAGCCCCGGAAAATCCGCGGCGGATCCGCGGCGGACCCACAATTCCGCGGCGGACTTTAAAAAAGTCCGCCGCGGGTCCACTAAATTCCGCCAAAAATTTTTTATTGCGGAATTTATCGGAGTCCGCGGCGGATCCGCCTCGGAACTGGCGGGTCCGCTGCGGATCCGCGGCGGAGTCGATTCCGCCAAGTATTTAGCCGAAAGAATAACCGACGGAGAAAATTCGGTTGCAGCTTTTTCTAGTCGGGGTATAAATATGCAGTTCCATGCTCTGTGACGAGGCGTGCCGAGTTCATTATCGATTAGGTATACCTAATCGATAATGAACTCGGCACGCCTCGTCCATTATCCAACTTCCACAGTCTCGGCCTTTTCTCGACCATGTGGTATAAGGTCACCGCTTCGACATGTAAAGTATGTTGAACCCCGATTTGACACCCGTACCGGGTCGTCACTCGAAGTGTTATTGAAACAGAAAATGTTTCGAATAATCGCAAGCGATTTCAATGAAATTTTTGCAGCATAAAGCAAAACGAAGAAAACATATGGCACCCTACAGTACCTGCCTTAATATGGACCTAACTCGCTCAAATCAAGAACAATTTGAGGAACTTTTCACGCTTATACAGGGAAGGATCAGTATAACAATATCAGAAACAATCAAGGTGCTGCTGTTATTCATTTTCACATAATGATCGCTCAAGGCTGATATTTATTGCGATGAAAAGAGCCAAAAAGCGAAATCACATTTCTTTTTGAACAGTGACTGTATATGGATGATCGATCGATCATGTGTCACCCTGTCGCATTTTAGTTTTTCCAAATTAAATCGTAGAAAGATGGCGAAAAGATCTTCGAAAGAAACAAAAAAGATCCGAAAAAGATCGGCGAACGATCGCAAAGCAGAACATGTTTTACGCGACGTGGGACAAGCCGCGCCGCAAATTTCGGCACTCCAAATGCGCGCGTCGCGCGCGCGTGAACATGTGCAATTTCCTCCCATGAACGTACACAAAATCGTATGAATGATTTAGTATTTACTATTTTGTTGAAGCGATTTACATCAATAAGTTTGACTAGTTCATATTCATTGTTAGTTGCTTAAGCTGTCAATTGTCTTTGACTTGTTTTGAATTCAGCCGACCTTTTTCATCCAACAAAAGTCTAAAATTGCCTTCTTATCTTCTAGCCATTATAACCGGTCATTTAGACGATTCCAGTAACTCGAATTTTTATAGAGTTGACGTTCTTGTTTTAATTATTATCTTGTAATCGCGTAGGTAGATGCTTAATTGCTTAAATGACCTTTACATCGAATCAACTTTAGTTTAACTGTCCGATTTGAAGGTGAAAAGAGCCACAATTTCAGCCTGAAGATGGTATACATTCTCATAGTATCATGTACGGTCTGTCATCGTAGTGCGATGACAGTAATTTGACAATAATTGAGAATAAGCACCATTTCCAGTCGAGAGGCAAAGATGAAGGCAAATGTTTCATGGGGGAAATTGCATTTCCAGGTCTCAAATCCGTTGTTAAGATATCGTGTCTGCATATTTTGCCATGGCTGCTAAGCCATACCTTGATAAGCAACTCAAATCCCATATTGATCTTACTTATCCAATATCCATAATCCAAGTATGCCGATATGCAACTTTTGACCCGAATTCAGTTAATCTGAGTCAGGTGGCAACTAGGGACGAATGTCGCCCGAGGCAACATCGGATTTTGAGATTTAAATATGCTTGATATGAGCCACGCCCGAAAATCCCATCTTCCCTGCCAATCTGGTGGCAAAATAGGGACAAGTGGAGACATGGCGATTTCGGTCGATAAATCACTCAAAATCATTTTATTCAGATCATTTAAGTTATTTTAGGGTTTCTACACAAAATCACATATCCACAAATCCCACGCCCAGATTATTCAAAATCGCGAGGTGGCTGAGGCTTAGGCGACGTGGAAAAGGCCTCAAAAGTTGATATGGGCGATATGGGATAGTTTGAGAGCCTCAATGTAGCCACACTGCCTGTTGGGTCTCATCTCCTTCAAATGGCAAAGGGGGACATGTTTGACATATTTACAGCCGAACACCAAATCCATCATAGGAAGCCTAGACGCTAAACCAACCACAGCCACGCCATAAATCCCACATCTTTCCTGCCCGAGGCGACAGGACAAGTGTGGATATGAGCAATTTCGGCGAAAAATCCACCCCAAATCATTCATTTCGATCTTAAAGTTAATTTAGGGTTCTAGACGCTAAACCAGCCATTCAAAGCCCGTGGCCACATTTTTTTCCACGCCCCCAAAATGCGCAACCAGCCGCCACGACTTTTCGCAAAATTTAGGGGCAAAAAGTTGCCCGAGGCGACGTGAATTTTAAGGCCTCAAATATGAGTTGTTATGAAATGAAATTTTGATGGTTAGGTATCATGTTGCCACGCCCAAAAAACCCATATTTTGGGCGCCAATATGGTAGGAAAAAGGCACACATGAATCTAAGCCGAAAAAGCCAAATCAATTCATTTTTCCTGCCATGGTCGCCTAGGCACATTTTGTCCTTTTTGCCAACCAGCTAGCGACTTTTCGCGCATTTATGGGGCTTGGAAAATGGGCGTGGCCATGGGCCGTGAATGGCTGATTTAGTATCTAGGAACCCTAAATTAACTTTTAAGATCGAAATGAAATGATTTGGAGATTTTTCAAATTGCCATGTCCACACTTGTCCCTTTTTGCCACCATATTGGCAGGAAAGATGGGATTTTTGGGCGTGGCTCAAGGTTGGGCGTGGCCTCCTAAGCGATGGCCTGGCAACTCCTTAAACATGATATCTAACCATAACAACTCATATCAAGCTCATTTGAGGCCTTGTGCCATCACGCCTCAGGCGACTTTTGTCCTTTTTTGCCACCCAGCTAGCGACTTTCGCGCATTTATGGGGCGTGGAATCTGGCGTGGCCACGGCAACTGTTGGTTTAGTGTCTAGGAACCCTAAATTAACTTTTTAAGATCGAAATGAAATGATTTGGAGTGATTTTTCGGCTGAAATTGCCATGCCCACACTTGTCCCTTTTTGCCACCATATTGGCAGGAAAGATGGGATTTTTGGGCGTGGCTCAAGGTTGGGCGTGGCTCCTATGATGGCCTGGCAACCTAAACATGATATCTAACCATAACAACTCATATCAAGCACATTTGAGGCCTTAAATGCCACGTCGCCTCAGGCGACTTTTTGTCCTTTTTGCCACCCAGCTAGCGACTTTCGCGCATTTATGGGGCGTGGAATCTGGGTGGCCACGGGCCGTGAACTGTTGGTTTAGTGTCTAGGAACCCTAAATTAACTTTAAGATCGAAATGAAATGATTTGGAGTGATTTTTTCGAAATTGCCATGCCCACACTTGTCTCTTTTTTTGCCACCATATTGGCAGGAAAGATGGGATTTTTGGCGTGGCTCAAGGTTGGGCGTGGCTCCTATGATGGCCTGGCAACTCTTAAACATGATACCCAACCATACAAGCTCATATCAAGCACATTTGAGGCCTTAAATGCCACGTCGCCTCAGGCGACTTTTGTCCCTTTTTGCCACCCAGCTAGCGACTTTTCGCGCATTTATGGGGCGTGGAATCTGGCGGCCACGGGCTGTGAACTGTTGGTTTAGTGTCTAGGAACCCTAAATTAACTTTTAAGATCGAAATGAAATGATTTTGGAGTGATTTTTCGGCTGAAATTGCCATGCCCACACTTGTCCCTTTTTTGCCACCATATTGGCAGGAAAGATGGGATTTTTGGGCGGCTCAAGGTTGGGCGTGGCTCTATGATGGCCTGGCAACTCTTAAACATGATATCTAACCATAACAACTCATATCAAGCACATTTGAGGCCTTAAATCCCACGTCGCCTCAGGCGACTTTTTGTCCTTTTTGCCACCCAGCTAGCGACTTTTCGCGCATTTATGGGGCGTGGAATCTGGGCGTGGCCACGGGCTGAACTGTTGGTTTAGTGTCTAGGAACCCTAAATTAACTTTTAAGATCGAAATGAAATGATTTGAGTGATTTTTCGGCTGAAATTGCCATGCCCACACTTGTCCCTTTTTGCCACACCATATTGGCAGGAAAGATGGGATTTTTGGGCGTGGCTCAAGGTTGGGCGTGGCTCCTATGATGGCCTGGCAACTCTTAAACATGATATCTAACCATAACAACTCATATCAAGCACATTTGAGGCCTTAAATCCCACGTCGCCTCAGGCGACTTTTTGTCCCTTTTTGCCACCCAGCTAGCGACTTTTCGCGCATTTATGGGGCGTGGAATCTGGTGTGGCCACGGGCTGTGAACTGTTGGTTTAGTGTCTAGGAACCCTAAATTAACTTTTAAGATCGAAATGAAATGATTTGGAGTGATTTTTCGGCTGAAATTGCCATGCCCACACTTGTCCCTTTTTTGCCACCATATTGGCAGGAAAGATGGGATTTTTGGGCGTGGCTCAAGGTTGGGCGTGGCTCCTATGATGGCCTGGCAACTCTTAAACATGATATCTAACCATAACAACTCATATCAAGCACATTTGAGGCCTTAAAATCCCACGTCGCCTCAGGCGACTTTTGTCCCTTTTTTGCCACCCAGCTAGCGACTTTTCGCGCATTTATGGGGCGTGGAATCTGGGCGTGGCCACGGGCTGTGAACTGTTGGTTTAGTGTCTAGGAACCCTAAATTAACTTTTAAGATCGAAATGAAATGATTTGGAGTGATTTTTCGGCTGAAATTGCCATGCCCACACTTGTCCCTTTTTTGCCACCATATTGGCAGGAAAGATGGGATTTTTGGGCGTGGTTCAAGGTTGGGCGTGGCTCCTATGATGGCCTGGCAACTCTTAAACATGATATCTAACCATAACAACTCATATCAAGCACATTTGAGGCCTTAAAATCCCACGTCGCCTCAGGCGACTTTTGTCCCTTTTTGCCACCCAATAGCGACTTTTCGCGCATTTATGGGCGTGGAATCTGGTGGCTACGGGCTGTGAACTGTTGGTTTAGTGTCTAGGAACCCTAAATTAACTTTAAGATCGAAATAAAATGATTTGGAGTGATTTATCGGCTGAAATCGCATGTCAACATTTGTCCCTTTTTTTGCCACCATATTGGCAGGAAAGATGGGATTTTTGGGCGTGGCCCAAGGTTGGGCGTGGCTATAATGATGGCCTGGCAACTCTTAAACATGATATCTAACCATAGAAACTCATATCAAGCACATTTGAGGCCTAAAAATCCCATGTCGCCTCAGGTGACATTTGTCCCTTTTCGTTTATGGGGCGTGGAATTGGCCACCTTTTTGTCCCACGTCTAGGGAACCCAAATCGCCTCGAAATGAAATGAATTCAAAGATTTAGCTGAAATTGCCATGCCCACTTGTCCTTTTTGCCACCATATTGGCGGGATTTCGGGCGTGGTTCAAGTTGATATCCCTGATGGCCTGGCAACTCTTAAACATGATATCTAACCATAACAACTCAGCGAGGCCTTAAAAATCACGTCGCCTCAGGCGACTTTGTCCCTTTGCCACCTTTTGTCCCACGTCGCGTAAAAACATCGCCTCTCGCAAAGAATCTGCTTAGCAAAGCGAGAACGCGCGCGCGTTGATATCGGTAATTTTTTTATACGTACGAAATTGCTGAAAGAAACGTCTTCTGAAAGACGTCTACAGATCACAGGAGCGGAACTCAGCCCTAATGTGTTGAAGCTCGGAGAACAGTGTTGAAATTCACAAAACGTTGATATCACAAAAATAAACGAAGTCTGATGACCTTCACTACTTCAGTGGACTAAACTGGGAAGCTTCACTTGAGTCACAACCGCTGGTTCAAAAAAACATCAACTTACAACTACATTGCATTTTACACACATACATAAGTACCTACATACTAGGTTAGGAAGTGTTAATGATGAACCTTTTCATGAGGATGTGGCGAGCAACTGCACCCAAATACTTTCTTATCATAGAACGTGAATCAGTTTCAAAACTTTCTTTGGCTTATACTGGTCATTTGATATTCAATATTCATGTTTTCATATGTACTCTGAAAAATTGGAAAGGATGTTTCCCACCCTGTTCATGATGATTTCCTACATGATAAGTAATTGAAGGGGAACCGGGAAGGGCCAAGAAACTCCTGCAAGTTATTACAGTTCATTTGTATAATATATGACTTCTGACATGCTATTTGAAATGTCAACACATATTCAGTGATACGTTAAGTCATGCCATGACGCAATGCTGATGTCATTGTAAAACTTAGGTTTTATTAAGTGATCTATCTTCACTGTGATAAATGCGCTGGATCTAAAACTCCTAGTCGTTGTAATAATGGAAACAACTGACAAAATCTTAAATTGCTTATGTTCAGGCATTTAGAGCACGCCTTTTTTATCACACCATTATCACGCCCCGGAATGTATAATCACGCCAGTTCGTACACTAGCATCCAATGATTAAAATACGACAAGTCATGAGTTAGGAATCCTGAGCTTGCAACCACTCCACTGAACACATTGACACCTTGCATTCCGCTACATTATATTAGGCCGGGTAATATATCACAAAATTAACGTGAAAATGTGCATAACTAGCATATTTCCTTTACATTACATATTATTACATGTTTTGAATACAATATGAAAATCATTCTAAATATAAATAGTAATCAGGAAGGAGGGGACAAAGGGGGTGTGATAAAAAGCGTGTTTGGTTCATGGCGGCGACAGCCGTGCAGACTGTGGATTCCTCTTGATAATGGCGTGAACTAAAAATGGCGTGCTCTAAAATGGTTGCATTAAAAAGGCGTGCTCTAAAATTGAATGCATTAGAATTGAATGCACTAAGGATGACATGCTCTATAACGGGCGTGCTTTGTTCACTAGGTTATATACACGGAAGTTAGGATCCAGCCATATATAAGACAGTAGTATTTGACCTGCACAATGTACGGACAGTAGGACGGATGTAATGGTCGCACTAATCCACCTCCATGTGATTCGTATTAAAAGGAATTACATCACCTCAACACTGCGCTAGCTGGGAACTTAGGACACTCATACACACACGTAAAGGGTATATACTGACGGGCTGACAATTGCTCACTTTAAGCCCTGATAATTACGTCACTCTAACACGACTATGATTTGTGTGAAGGCTGGGAGAGCTTGCTATAAACCCGGAGAGTTCTGCGGAGAGGGAAGAAGAAGAAGAGACTATATTTTACTTTTATTACTACATCATATATTCAACATATTAAAACACATATTCAATGGTGGTGGAAATATAACATGTCAGATTATGTGGTGGTGAATATGTTAGTTTTAGAAAGAAGAATAATTATGATTATTTGAATACACACTTCATGGTAAAAGACAGGTGGATGATATTGGATTACAAATTCCCAGGCTCAGCCGGTGTAACCACAATCCTTACTCCTTTACACGTGTTATAATCCCCGGTGTGTCCTGTAATATATGCAGTCGTTTATATAGCGGTGTGGTTAATTTTCTGATGTAAGTACTGCATCACATATGGTTTAAAAACGGTTATAAATACTTCCCAAATAATCCCATAATATTATGATAAATTATATTCAAGAGAGGTAGGTAGGGTCACTGATTATTTAAAACACTCCGCCACACATTAAGCTCTTTTAACACACATGTAGCATGTACATAATATTAAGCCGTTACAACTCGTGTAACGTTATCGTAAAGCAAGTGTTCCGGTATATGTTAAAAGAAAACTTGACTTAACATAATATTTCATAATCAGGATTTTCTTTACAGGGCTCCAAAATAACGTAGGTATATTCTGTCACGGAGACTTCCACCTTGTCAGGTATATATTAACATTCTTTCCTCCTCCGGAATGAAAACATAGTATAAAACACGTGTTTGGTAAGTAATTATACAAGATTAGGCAAATATTTTACCATTCCTACATTTCTAAGAATATGAAAACACTTGGTGTCCGTCTCGACGGATTCCGACATGGTTACTTCATGCAGCGTAGATTTTAGATTATAAATGGCGAACACGTTTTATTTTAGTTGAAACACTTCATGATATAACTGTACCAATACATACGCCTTGTTAATTAATAAAACTGATGACATTCCATAAAATTAAACAGTCCACCGTAATTAATTTGGAATGGGAAGTTACATCGGAAGACAGCGAATAAAGACGAATGTTAGGCTGTACGTTCTTGACTTGTTATATAGCCTGTACTGAGCTGAGAGATGTTGGTTGAAATAAATGATGTTTTCCCCGAATGAAAAACACCATGTAGTATCTACTATCAACTCAAATCAACTCACAAATAAGCAACACAATTCCTCCCAAAACAACACCAACTTCAACCAACTAACACCAACTAACATTGAATAACACCGACTAACACCAATTAACACCAACTTCTCAACTAGCACCAACTTCTCAACAAACACCTACTAACATCAACTAACACAAACTACCTCCAACTAACACCAAGTAATACCAACTTTAAACAACTAACACCGACTAACACCACCCAACTTACTCTCGGCCGGGTTGTAGTTCTTCTGTACGAAGTTCAAGTCATCCAGGAGGTTATCCAGATCGTCAATATTACTGGACCGGGAGGGCTCCTGTAGCCGCTGCAGACTCTGCCTGAAACAAAGTTCTGGGTTACCTTCGGAGTGGATACAGTGATTATTGTCCATAACTTACTGACTTCCGGGTGTATTGTTTCTTGGGCTTAGGGCCGAAAAACCGCGTGTGGTGCACTTATAGTAGGAAGTTGAAAACTTTGAATGTTTTTACAAGAAAGTTGGATATCAGAAGCTCTCGAAAATCATGTTCTAGAAAGCTTTTAGAAAATTAAGTGTCTTATAATTGTTAATTAAATGTATAAGTTTCGTACGTTATGTTGTAAAATTGGCCAGGCCAGCAGATAGCAGTCTACCCAGTCAAAGGCGGTGCCCGTTATAAGTAATGAAAACGGGTCAAACCGGTTTATAACTGATAGCACCTCTATTAATTGACGGTAATGACAAGGTAGATTATCCATGGTGTTGATATTGATGGTTGTCAGTTAGCTATATCCTGAAATCTGACACTGACAACCTATCAATCTATCATCGTTAATGTGAAACATAAGATACAAACTATCTCCCTTTGCTCGGCTGACTCGGCATCATTAGCAGCCAACCGCGCGAAATATCCACTTTTTATCGGGAGAAGTGAAAAATTTTATGATACGAAATGATCAAGTTCATTTTGCCATTTTCAACCTGAATTTAGATTTATTATACAATGCTAACAAGCGAATATATAATAGTTATTGCCTACAAGCACGCTGAAGATGATCTTTTAAACTGGTAAATTTAAACTAGACGACCTTACACACAAAATCACAAAAATATGTTACATTACGTAGCAAACCAACAAGAAATTAATAAATTACTATCTAATGTAATCACTGATGAAATGTACTAGATAGACGTTTACTGGACAAGGAAATCAAATCAAAAGAACGTAAGGCCGAATTTCTCAGTGGTCAAGTTAGTGGTGCCAAGACTCATTTTAGGACCTTAATTCGAGGGATAGATTTCATACGCTACAAATCAGTAGTGGATGACACAGTAAATAGGGCTTCTCAGTTTACGAGCACAAAGCAGGATAAGAAACTTTTGAATTTACGTGCCAAAACTCGATCAACACAGGGGCTGCTCGACCCTGACTCTGTGATAACTAATAATTCATCATATGAACTTTCAGACGTCGAGAAATCAGCGCTTTCTAAAGGCCTTAAATTTGCCATTCCACCCCGGAAACTTGACAAAGGGGATTACTTATCATATTTTGAGGTTATGTTCAATGATCTGAAATGGTGTCCTTTCAATGGTGATGAGGGGGATAAATACTACCTAAAGCAGAAAATAGGGGACTTGGCGTATTCCTCATTGTATAATTTTAACATGTCTCGCTCCAACCTGTTAAATATACCTAAAGAGGAATATCGTGCCCTTATTAATCTGTCGAAAAATAAGAACATCGTTATTCTTAAACCAGACAAGGGCTCTGGTATTGTAATTCTAAATAAAGAGGACTATATTAGGAAAATGAATGACATTTTATCAGATAGGACTAAATTCAGGCTTACTAAGGAGCAAAATATTTACAAGATCTCGAGAACAATCGAATCACGTGTTCGCCGTTATCTGCGAGATCAAGTGTTCAAACCAGGACACATATCCGAGTCTGACTATAAAAATGTATCCTAACGGAAGTAATATTGAATCATGTATGGTCTGCCGAAGGTGCACAAACAAGGTTGTCCCCTTCGACCAATTTGCTCAGCAATAGGAACATCGACCTATGAACTTGGTAAATTTGTAGCCCAAATTATCAAGCCAGCCTCTGCCAATGTTCATGGTACAGATTTACGTAATACGTTTGATTTTGTGTCCCAGATTTGAATTTCACAAATAGATGTATCAGACAAATTTATGGTTAGCTATGATGTAAGGTCTTTGTTTACCAATGTTCCACTAACACGTACCGTAGATATCTGTATGGATAGGTTATATAGATCACACATTACTCCACCATCTTTACCAGAACATGTTTTGCGTGAACTTATCCGATTGTGTGTGGTTAATAGTACTTTGTTTTTGATGGTAAGGTTTACGAGCAGCACGATGGTGTTGCCATGGGGATTTAGGTCCCATCTTAGCTAATATTTGGATGGCATATTTAGGGAAGAATTTTTTGAACATATATAAATGTTTTCTATCATTGAAATAAAAGTTATATTTATACTACTATGCTAATAAGAACAAGTTTTGGTTGTGTGCCACTATGTAACAAGTTGGGACAAAAACACTAAACTGCCTCACAAAAACACAATCATCTAATTACTTGTCTCTGTCACTTTTGTCCCAATTGTCCCAAAATGTCCCATTTGTCCTCAATCCCATTTGTCCCAGTCCGCATTCACTTTTTGAGTCCCATTTGTTCCATTTTCTCTGTCCCATTTGTCCCAATTGTCCCAAATGTCCCAATTGTCCCAGTCGAATTCACTTTTTCAATTATTTGTTCCATTTTCTCTGTCTACATTTGTTAATTATACATTTGTCCCAAATGTCCCATTTGTCCCAATTGTCCCTGTCCCAATCCACTTTTTCTTGAGTTTGGGACAATTGGGACAGTGAAACCCCCCCCGATAGAAGATAACTAAAATTCGTATGTTCTATCTTTCTAGCCCGACTGTAATATCAACAAAATGTTACTGGAAGTTTGAGCTGGCACGTTGAGGTTTTTCCACCGGACAAAGAAGTCCTGGGCGGTCATGTTGGTTCCCTTGCTGTACTTGTTGATCATGATGGGGAGCCTGAGAACCATCTCACTCCCCACTCCCGACACCATGGTGGCGAATAGGATGATGTGATACTGGCAGAAAACATTCTAAAACTGTCAAAAAAGTTTGTGCCAGAAATAATAGACTGCCAAGAATCAGTTGAGTAGGGTAGGTCTAGGGTCTGGTTTTTTGGGTTCCATCCCCCCATATTCCGCCCCATGTACCCCACTCACATGAAGCTGATCTGTATGCAGGGTGTCTCAGTGAACGCCCCCACTGCCGTAGCTTTGATTGTCTGGGGGATCTGAGCCCCAGCCGGGATCAGCTGGGTCACTGTCTCCGCTTCCAGGCGCAGGTTGGGCGCGTCGTTCTCTGGAGTAGGGAAAGTTATGAAGAATTAGTGCTGGGAATTATAAATTACAGAACACCTGCGACAAATTGTCATGGCGATTAAAAAGACATCACTTGGATGCATATAAGATAAATCAATCGCGGTCAAAATTTGGACAAATTCTGCTACCTAGCTAGGCTGCTGTACCATAGTTTGATTAAAAGTAAACTCACGTCCGATGAAGAGTTTGGTAGTGAACGCTTGCAGAGGAAGAGGTGACTTGTTCCCGTAGAATACCTGAACTTTTCCTGAAAGGATTGAATGTGTTGGTGGAATTGGTGGTTGAATGACCTAATTATCACAGCTCAGAGTAGAAAGTTGTGACGCTGGAGTGAAAAGAATTAATACGCGGGGTGAATTGTATCCTGATGACAAATGGTATTCATGAGCTCAATGTACGTCTCTGAACAGCTAAATGCTTATGGGTTTTGTAAATCAGGCAGATTATTGAATTTGGTCGCATGAGAAATTTCAAAATTACGTTAAATCAGTTTTAAATTTTAATGCCTAAATGAGAAATAAAAACACCGACCACAGGACTAAACCGTACGGGGTGTGTGTTCAGTATTGAATAAAAAGTATTTTTTCTATTTCCACCACAAATTTTAACACACGTAGACGAGTGGAGAAGTTTTCAAATATTCAAATTTTAAACAGGGTTATCTGGAGTCTGTTTCTTTGAGACATTTATCATAGAAGACATTCAAAGCTAAAAAAAAGTATGGAAGATAGATGAAGTAATGGTTCCAGTTCACAATAATACACCTCTTATGAGAGCGGTGGTTTAGCGAATTCGTGCCACTGGTTAATCTTCCTCAAACAGAAATAAGATCAAGATGCACACAGGAACAAAAATGGCTCGACATCTGACAACCACTGTAATTTCCACGCGTACACCATTCGTACGTGCGTAATACTGACTTGACAGTAGACGGCGCCGCGCGACTGAAAATTTCAGTATTGATCTCTCTAAAAAAAAAGCAAACCCCTATCATGAACTCTAAACGTAAAGTCCCGACTTTATGTTGCACCAAAGATTACGACGCACGATGATATCCGTCTGGCTTCGGTCCATCCCTTCTAAGAAGAAGATGATACTTGCTTTTAGCAAAGGTGGGAATGAGTATCTTGAAACATGAATTTAGTATGTATCATGGACTTAGGAACTTCGTAGAAGATGAAAGTCAGTTCATGTGCTGTTGCACCGCGCGCCCGGCCATATTATTGTAAGTTAAAACCAGCATGATTTATGATAAAATTCTGAAGAAGTCAGAAAGAAACCAGAAGTTTCCATACAACATCCGGGACATTTGAAATTTATTAAAATGAAATATTTCCCGAGAAAAACTTAAATAAAGCGACGCTTTGTGACCTGTGCGCAAATTATACAGTTTAAAAGCATAATTCAAAAATAATAAGATTATTACAATTTGGCGTTGCCGTCTGGGGAAATTTAGCACACATAAAAATTTTGTCCACTGTATTTTGTATCACAAAATACGGTGGACGTATGAAAGTCGGCATGACGGCATTAATTGCCATTATTCATCTTCATAATGACATCACTTCTATCCGCCGGTTAGTTTCACGCAGCCATTATAAGTTTCAAACATTTACAAATATCGTCGTAAATATCAGTGTGAAATTTTTGCCTGTCATTGACAGCTAGTAATTTTTTATCGGAGTGTTTTTCTTAAAAATTAACTGCCACAACGTCTGATTTCCGTTAAAAGTATTAACTTAGGGTAGAACCGTCTGCCATCTGCCACACATTGGGAAAAAGTCGTATTTCAGGCATTTTTCAAGGCTCACGACTGGTATTTGAAGCTTTAAAAGGCGCTACAATTTCCAAGAATCCCATCTCGGGGTTACAATTGGACATCGGAACTGTCCATCGTTCTGACTTTCTTTTTAGTGTTTCATACATTGCTATCTATTTATTTAATTTCGTTGTCACACCTTAAATTCTACCCGATTTTTGGTCGTTAAAGTTTCCATTTTTCGATAATTTTCTTATATTTAGCCAAAAACGTACGTAGTAAGTTTTATCTATTACCATGACTCTCCACAGCATGTTGGGCTGTAACTTTTGTGACAAGATGTTCTCATCTGAGCTGGAAAAGAAGAACCACAACAGGAGATGTCAGTCAGAGTAAGTTGATGATTTGTAAATAAATAGTGAACTTTAGTTTAGAACTATGCTCTGCGAACACTGATTAAAATATTAATGCCATTTCTAGAAAACCAATTAAAGTTTTTATAATCAGGTACAGGATTTAGAGATACCAAATCAAATATTTCTTCCAAATAAAACATATTTTCAGGCGTCACAAAAGAGAGCGGTTTGAGTCCTACTGCCAGCGACTAGGCTACCCAGTCCAACAGGCACGATACGCGATCCAGCGCCTGGGCCCCAGCGCCTCCATAAACGATCTTCTGAACTGCGTGGTGGAACGGAATAATGCGGCCCGAAAACACCGATAACGGTATAAATACAATTTATAGGCTGCAGATTTATATCGATGGTAGAATAGAAATATATCATTTTACAATCTGATGTTTCAGAATAGGTATTGGAAAGGGTTTGTTAATCCTTCAGAATTTTTATAGTTTCAGTTATATCTTAAACCTTATTTGAGTTTCAGTAGGAGAGGGATTTTAAACGAACATTTTTTAGGTTTAGTAGATATAAAAACCGGATGAAAGTTTTCTCGTTGATGATTTGACCTGATAGTGAGAGGACATTTTTATTAAAGCAGGCCTTTCCAGTTTGAATTCTTATCGATCAGCCGATGTGTTGATTGAACTTTAAAATTGGGGATTCTCATCCATGAAAAATCCATTTTCAAAATTTATTTCTATCTAGATTTTATTAATCTTTCGAGCTTTGAGATTGCGAATCCCCAAATTTAGGGTTTAAAAGTGTTTGAAAAGTTCCATACTTCCATAGGAACGGAGTTTTGTTTTTAAAAATAACTCACTTTTCATTTTTAATTTCGACTGAATTGAAATGTTATGATCATGTATTCGTTACTCGTTTTTGATTAATTTATTAAGGCGTTTTGTTTTGAGTCCGTCACTTCAATAATTTACCTTTAACGGGTGGCTCCCTCACAATGATTGAATGATAAGAATGTGTGATTTCTTTAAAAGCTTTTTGAATTTCAAAAAAAGACTGCGGGCATAAAAAACTCCAAATAAACTTACCACTACATCCTAAGAATTCTGATTTCACCCCAATTTGTATCAGCTCGTTTTCAAACAAAATCCCGTTGTTTCGGGAGCAGATAAACGCTTTGAAGGCAGGTTGGGCAGCTTCGTCGAATGGAATGAGTCCAGTTACAATCGGAGGAAGGCGGCAATTTCAAAACAATCGAAAACACTGTTTACATGAAATTAAAGAAGTCCTATTTCAAAATTTAAAACAAATGACAACTTACACGTTATAAGAACTTACTTTCTTTTTATTCGCATTGACGATCTTTCCTTTGACCCCGGCAGGGGAAAGCTTTACGTCATGAAAACTTGTTTTCGTTTTATTCGCGTTTATAACCTTTCTTTCAATCTTGACAGGGACAGGCTCTTCGCAGTAAAACCTTAATTTCTTTTCGTTCGCGTTTTTAGTATTCTTTTTGTTATCGATTGGGACCGGCTTTTCGGATCCCTTAATCTGTTCTTTATCATCGCGCTTTTTTCTCTTACTAAAGAAGCTGAATACCATTGAATCGAAGTTTTACAATGAACTCGAAAAAGAAAACAGCTGAAAATGTATCGAACAGGAATGATCAAGTTGCACGTGCAAGTTTGCAATGCGTGAGCGAGCCTCGTTGCCATGGATACGGTATTAAAATTATGTTATGGTTATTGATTGGTAACCTGAATGATTAATTTTGCATTTTCCCCAAATACGTTTCAAAAATCAACTGACCGGCACTTGGTTGGGATCTTGGCCCACGGGAGGTCCGCCGAACATATCCAGAAGAGAAGGTTCCGTAGGAGGGGCAGAGGGCTGAGGTGGAGAGGGACCCACCTCCGAGTGGTTGTTGAGAGTACCCCCCAGCACGGGGCTGTCATCGGGGGTTTCTACCGTACCCTGGGGAAGAGGGGTGGGTGTAAGGGGAGGAGGGGTGGGTGTAGAGGGGAGGAGGGTGGGTGTAGGGGGAAGAGGGGTGGGTGTAGGGGAAGAGGGATGTAGGAGAAATAGGATTAGAGGGTCAGAGATATGCAGGACGGATACATAATTTGGAGAAGAGGTGGGAGGGAGTATCAAGGGAATAAGAAGTTCAGAGAGGGCTTGGCAAACTGAAGAGGAGGGGTTATTCATAGAGAAGCTTTAGAATTTAGGACCGGGACTCTGAAACAGAAAGTTATCTTCTATCACTGCTATGACACTGACAATTGCCCTCAAGAGCTGAGGGTTCTGCCTGGTTGAATTGTAATTAACTTCGACAAAACCAGTTCACTATGATTCATAGTGAAATGATCAGTGAGCGAGTGTCAACAGTGAAGTTTCATCGACACTCGGCAGTTAAATATCATCGACAGTGAAAATACCGTGTCGAGTCTCGGCACAGAATTTACATGCATTACATTCACACGAATCATTACATTTCATACAACAATCTGACACTGAAATAAATCAGATCACATTTACTTCAACGACACCTGAGGACCTTGAACAATTACTGATTTCATTGAGGGGGGGGGGGGTATTTCATAACAATAAAAATGGACGAATTCAAATAAAACGGTAACGTCTTCAGAATTGAGTGCAGCTTTAACTAGCTTTACCGAGCTTTCGGGAAAATAATGGTATAATGGCTGAATAATTTTTCATTGGGGGATATAAACTGCAAACTTTTTTGATATAATTTTACAGCTGATCTCAGCAACAGCAGGCAGTTTGATTCGCGCTTTGGGCTGAAAGAAAAGCATCGAAAATTCTTGAAAATTGAGAACGCAAGGTTTTTTCCTAGAAGATGGTTTGTTGATTTTTGTTAGAATTATCGGGGGAGTAACTGATCCTACAAATGATTTCATCAAGAGTTTCACAGCCCTACCGTGACACCAGTTGGAAAATGGTCAAGGAACCCTGCCGGTTCAATCTCTGCCACAACAGTCGAGGTGTTCTGTAAGTCGGGTTAGTTGAGAAAGGGGGAGAGGATTTAAATTAGGGGGAAATTATTTAATCGATATACAAATATACCATAACCGGTGCAATTTATCATACATATTCAGCATATTATCGATGATGTCATTCAATAAAAACTTTAAATATCGTTTATCAATTAAGTATTAACGTCCGCGGCCAGCTGTCGAATGTTTCAGCTTTTTGCCACATCATGGTTTGTTCATACAGCACATTCGAAATTGAATGAGAATCGGAGCTTTAGATTGTGGAAGCAGTTAGGTTGAATGAAAATTTGGTCCCTAGATCTCTGATCTTATCGAATAATTATCTCCAATTACAACGCATTGTCCTACAGGCATAGTAGGAGCCCATTCAAATAAAATATGTTGCATGCAATAATGAAATAAAGCACAAATAGCAGGCAGTCCTACCAAATCTAAGAGATTGGGTTCAGGGGGTTTTGCAACAACTTCCGTCTCTTTTGCTACAATCTGGATTAAAACCGAGATTGTGTACAAAAACAAAAGGTGGATTGGCTATGGCGTCTTCAGCAGACCAATTCGCCAATTAATCTACCATCCGGCCATTAACCTTTATTTCGAGGAAAAACTTCGAGAAAACTTAAAACAGATCTCGCGACAATAAGGCTGCACATCGCATGCACACACTGCTCACAGACTGTTCAGGTATAGAAATAAGCTATTATAATCACGATGATGCTTCCTGTTGCAAACAAGAGCGACATATCTCAAAACAACTCACGCAAACCCGGTCGAAAAGATGTAAAAATCTATACTGAGAGTATGTACAGTGAACATTAAGCTCATGTACATGATACACTCAGTGTTTCCTGAAGCAGCCCTTTCCTTACCTGTGTTGAGCTGTTATCAGTGTCAGGAATTTCCTTCTCCTTGACCAAAGTGTTGCTTTTCTTCTTCAACTTGGCTAACAAACTGCTTTCTCTTTCCGTGAACTGGGGCATCTCCTCTAACACAGTTGCCTGGAAAATAATAAATATTCTTTAACTCTATAAGATAACGGGGTCTTCCAAAGAAGAGTTTGAATTTGCAAGGATCAAAGGATAGCTAATATTCATCTGATGAAAACTATTCGGTTATCCGTACGATGGATCCGGCCATGAATAAGTACTTTAGTATGGCGCCCATGACCATTGACCATGCCACGAACATGCCTAGAACTACTTCTCACCAGTAAGTCAGAGGTAGCGATCTCGCTGAGTTTGGTGTACTCCATGGCTCGTTGCTGGATTTCAGCATCAGAGTTCCGTAACTGATTATCATGCTTCAAAACCTGGAGTTGAATGTATACTGGTATGATGTCGGCAAAAAACCTTGAAGGAGGGGTGAAAACGATGACAAAAAAAGAGAAACTAAGCAAGCATTGAACAAAGATAATCGTTTACCTCTTCAATGTCCAACTTTATCTCTGGGAAGAGGTTGATGAGTTTGATGTAGGTTGACAGTAGGATGTACTTGGTTGTGTTGCTACACAAGTGAAACATGGAATGGAGTAGCTTGAACTGGACAATTGGCCTGAGGAAATGGGACAGTCAAACGCCGAAATGGACGGAGTAGAAGACTGACAGCTACAATTTAGTGGAGATTAACGCCCGTAATTCAATAAAACACCAGGAATTGTTCTGCCAAAGCACGTAGTAGCTTGAACTGGACAATTGGCCCTGATCGTTCGTCGCCAGCAATCAGATTTCCAAATTCTCCCAGTATGTATGCCCCAACTTTGACCATGTTTTCGTGGCAAGTCGGTGCTTGCAATGCCTGTGGAGAAAAGGAAAATATGAGTGTGGGGCGAATAGAATTAACATCGGGTTGACAATATTTGATCTGTAAAGGGTGTGGCTCCTTAAACGGTTTAAGAGTTACGGAGTTGGACTTTCGTGAACCAAGTGAACCATGGTTCAAAAATGACAAAAAGTCGATTTTGAGGATGTTCCCACCAACAGATTTTACTGAAATTTTGCAGGGATGTTCATTTCATCATTGTCTTTCAGAAACCATAAAGAAAATTGGGGGTCTATGTGCTAATTTTCGAGATATAAGGTCAAACGCAAGGAAATACCGACGAAAATGGTTCAAAAATGGCAAAAGTCGATTTTGAGGATGTTCCCACCAACAGATTTTCCTGAAATTTTGCAGGGATGTTCATTTTATCATTGTCTTTCAGAAACCATAAAGAAAATTGGGGGTCTATGTGCTAATTTTCGAGATATAAGGTCAAACACAAGGAAATACCGACGAAAATGGTTCAAAAATGGCAAAAAGTCGATTTTGAGGGTGTTCCCACCAACAGATTTTCCTGAAATTTTGCAGGGATGTTCATTTTATCATTGTCTTTCAGAAACCATAAGGAAAATTGGGGGTCTATGTGCTAATTTTCGAGATATAAGGTCAAACGCAAGGAAATACCGACGAAAATGGTTCAAAAATGGCAAAAAGTCGACTTTGAGGGTGTTCCCACCAACAGATTTTCCTGAAATTTTGCAGGGATGTCCATTTCATCATTGTCTTTCAGAAACCATAAAGAAAATTGGGGGTCTATGTGCTAATTTTCGAGATATAAGGTCAAACGCAAGGAAATACCGACGAAAATGGTTCAAAAATGGCAAAAGTCGATTTTGAGGGTGTTCCCAACAACAGATTTTCCTGAAATTTTGCAGGATGTTCATTTCATCATTGTCTTTCAGAAACCTTAAAGAAAATTGGGGTCTATGTGCTAATTTTCGAGATATACGGTCAAACGCAAGGAAATACCGACGAAAATGGTTCAAAAAATGGCAAAAAGTCGATTTTGAGGGTGTTCCCACCAACAGATTTTCCTGAAATTTTGCAGGGATGTTCATTTCATCATTGTCTCCCAGAAACCATAAAGAAAATTGGGGGTCTATGTGCTAATTTTCGAGATATACGGTCAAACGCAAGGAAATACCGACGAAAATGGTTCAAAAATGGCAAAAAGTCGATTTTGAGGGTGTTCCCTCAACAGATTTTCCTGAAATTTTGCAGGGATGTTCATTTCATCATTGTCTCCCAGAAACCATAAAGAAAATTGGGGGCCTATGTGCTTATTTTCGAGATATTAGGTCAAACGCAAGGAAATTACACGAAGCACAACGAATATGCACGAAACTATAGCATATAGGTATTGGTTCAAAAATGTACAGTCTTTCATCATAGCTTTCATCATACCAGTATACAAAAATATACTCCGATCGATATCACCCAAGGTCAATTGATACTGAGAAGTGAGAAACTCAGGAGAGAGGCTACCATGAGACGGCTGGAAGTTGTTCCCATAAAAGTTTAAGCTAGCCACACGAGCATATTACGTTTCCATCACGGTCATGTCACTCACTTGACTAAACCAATTAGGAAAGATTATCACTCAATATTGGCCATCTTGAGGATAAACTATCACGCTAACAGGATAAGGTAATAGCCCTTAGGATAATGAAGTAAGAAAACGCAGGTAGACAACCTCATTACCAAGAGTTTGACAGCCCTATCAACTATCATGACCCTCCAAGATAATTATATACAAGGTGCCACATACATATTATACAAGATATACAATATACCAATCAATATACACTGAATTTTATAAGCTTGAATGCAGTGGAAGTGCCAATATTTGAGTATTTCTGCTAGTTTTCGGCTTAAAAGAAGAAAAAGTATGGTCAAGCGTAAGGAAATATCCACAAAATGGTTCAAATATTACATAAAATTCGATTTTGAGCTTGTATATTGCATGTGACCTTTATTAAATATCTTAGCACATAGACCCCAATTTTCTTTATGGTTTCTGAAAGACAATGATGAAATGAACATCCCTGCAAATTCTAAAATTTCTGGAAAATCTGTTGGTGGGGAACATACTCAAAATCGACTGTTTGCCATTTTGAACCATTTTCGTCAGTATTTCCTTGCGTTTGACCTTATATCTCGAAAATTAGCACATAGACCCCCAATTTTCTTTATGGTTTCTGAAGGAAAATGATGAAATGAACATCCCTGCAAAATTTCAGTAAAATCTGTTGGTGGGAACATCCTCAAAATCGACTTTTTGCCATTTTTGAACCATTTTCGTTGGTATTTCCTTGCGTTTGACCTTATATCTCGAAAATTAGCACATAGACCCCCAATTTTCTTTATGGTTTCTGAAAGACAATGATGAAATGAACATCCCGGCAAAATTTCAGTAAAATCTGGTGGGAACATCCTCAAAATCGACTTTTGCCATTTTGAACCATTTTTCGTTGGTATTTCCTTGTGTTTGACCTTTATCTCGAAAATAAGCACATAGACCCCCAATTTTTTTCTTTTAAGGTTTCTGAAAGACAATGATGAAATGAACATCCCTAAAAATTTCTGGAAAATCTGTTGGTGGGAACATACTCCAAAATCGACTGTTTGCCATTTTGAACCATTTTCGTCGGTATTTCCTTTGGCGTTTGACCTTATATCTCGAAAATAAGCACATAGACCCCCAATTTTCTTTATGGTTTCCTGAAAGACAATGATAAAATGAACATCTCTGCAAAATTTCAGGAAAATCTGTTGGTGGGAACATCCTCAAAATCGACTTTTTGCCATTTTGAACCAATTTCGTCGGTATTTCCTTGCGTTTGACCTTATATCTCGAAAATAAGCACATAGACCCCATGGTTTTTCTTTGATGGTTTCTGCAAAATTTCAGGAAAATCTGTTGGTGGGAAATGAACATCCCTTGGGTTTGACCTTTTTATATCTCGAAATTTCATAGACCCCCAAATCTGTTTCTGAAAGACAATGATAAAATGGAACATCCCTGCAAAATTTCAGTAAAATCTGTTGGTGGGGAACATCATCAAAATCGACTTTTGCCATTTTTGAACCATTTTCGTCGGTATTTCCTTTGCGTTTGACCTTATATCTCGAAAAATTAGCACATAGACCCCAATTTTCTTTATGGTTTCTGAAAGACAATGATGAAATGAACATCCCTGCAAAATTTCAGGAAAATCTGTTGGTGGGAACACCCTCAAAATCGACTTTTTGCTATTTTTGAACCATTTTCGTCGGTATTTCCTTGCGTTTGACCTCATATCTCGAAAATTAGCCCATAGACCCCCAATTTTCTTTATGGTTTCTGAAAGACAATGATGAAATGAACATCCCTGCAAAATTTCAGGAAAATCTGTTGGTGGAACACCCTCAAAATCGACTTTTTGCTATTTTTGAACCATTTCGTCGGTATTTCCTTGCGTTTGACCTCATATCTCGAAAATTAGCACATAGACCCCGAGTTTTCTTTATGGTTTCTGAAAGACAATGATGAAATGAACATCCCTGCAAAATTTCAGGAAAATCTGTTGGTGGAAACATGCTCGAAATCGAACCATTTTTGAACCATTTAACCTGATAGGTATCTCGAAAATTACTCATATGGACCGCCAACTTTCTAGTATTATCACTCGAATGTAGCAAATTCTCATTATTCTCATTAGTAATAATCAGTCGGTGGGTAACTTTCTTATTTCATGATTTTGAAAAAATAAGTGTTAAAATATTTCCAAGTTATTCCGTAAAAACGCAGATTTCCGCGCACGATTTGGTTCACTTTAGGTCAAAAGTCCTACTGGAGTTACGTCACTCTGTCAATGCAACGTAACGCGCATGGTCACAAGGAAATGGCCGTTCCGTTTTCACCAATCAAAAGCGAGCGCGCCAAAATTTTTCACGCGCGTTTCTTTCATGCTGACCATTAATCACAAATTTCGTCCGAAAACTAGCAATAGACCGCGCCGCGCAAATAAAATCAAACAATTAGATCATTAACAAATTGTCCAAATGCCGGAATAGACAATCATCCCGTATTGAATTTATGGCATGACTCAGTGCTTAAATGAAGAACACTTCAAATAGAGGATAAAATAACTATTTAATAATTTGAACTATGGCGGGACTCGGCTCAGTAATCGCCCGCCATGTATTCTGACCGTATTACTTTGACACAGACCGAATTATCTTTACACAGACCAAATAACCTTGACAAAACCACAGTAACATGACTAAGTTACATTCAGGTGCCACTATTCACTAGCAACGAATAATTGAAATATCTGAAGTTGACGCTGAATGAATAGATGAAGTGGCAAACTAACCTCAAACACAGTTTTAGCAGCGTAAGCCTGTATATCATCTCTGTTGATAACAATTTGAGTGACCCGGTACCAAACCTGAAGCAGAAAAATGCAATCAGAAATTAACAATTTCAAAGAAGCGAATCAGAAATTCAAAATCAGAAATTCTTCTGTCACATTTTCAGTAATAACGCCAATATACGGATCTTAAATTACAGAGATTTAAAAAGCGCAGTTATTTCACCTCATCAGCAATGTAGTCACCAGCTATTCGTATCAAGTTTAGCACAACATCAACATACCAACTGTAGTCAGTTGCAAACTTCTCAGCAAGGATGGCTATTTTCAGTACCTGCGAAGATTAGAGGACTCAGGGAATATTTGACACTGGTGTCAACATGACGTGAGTGTCAGAGTGTGTGAAAATTTAGACTGGTATCCTGATGATTGTCCCTGTCAACATATATTTGTTGTCCTCCCATTGCTTGACACTGGTGTCAGCCCATTGCTTGACACTGGCGTCAGCCCATTGCTTGACACTGGTGTCAGCCCATTGCTTGACACTGGCGTCAGCCCATTGCTTGACACTGGCGTCAGCCCATTGCTTGACACCGGTGCCCGCCCATTGCTTGACACTAGTGTCATCCCAATGCTTGACACCGGTGTCAGCCCATAACTTGATACCGGTGTCAGCCCATTGCTTGACACCGGTGTCAGCCCATTGCTTGACACCGGTGTCAGCGCATTGCTTGACACCGGTGTCAGCCCATTGCTTGACACCGGTGTCAGCCCATTGCTTGACATCGGTGTCAGCACATTGCTTGACACCGGTGTCAGCTTATGCTTGACACCGGCGTCCTCCCATTGCTTGAAACCAGTGTCAGTCCATTGCTTGACACCGGTACCAACTAAATACTTGGCACCGGTGTTACCTAAATGCTTAGCACTGGTGTGAACTAAATGCTTGACACTGGTTTCAATGTAAATGTTAATTCTCTAAATGAGCATAAGATACACAATACACAGTATAAATATTTGCCTGCCCAGACTACATTCGTCTTACGTATGGTGTTGATAGGGCCAATGATATGAAAGGAACATACATTAAAATATAGAATGTGACAATAAATGTGTCAATTAGGTAACAAAACTTTGAGAAATGCCCGGTGCTAAGTATTATACGTTATTCAACCACGCAAAAGGTAGAGTAAAAATACAAATATTTGAGCGTGATGTAATGGTAATTGTTCAAAAGTGTAGGTTCAAATTGAGTGTCCGCCAAAGGGTCAAAATCAAGTTCAATTTGGCCTGATGTTAATGTTTCTATCATTTTCTGTATCGTCTCAGGATTCCAGAATGGTATCATTATATACAAATTTTTTCATTGAAATTCATTTTTTTCAAGATTTTCTGTTTATTTTCATGACATTGAAAATCCATAATTTCAGCCGAAACATGCTAAATTTCTGCTGCTTTGGAGCAACAATGCAGCAAAATATGGCTCAATATGGAACAGTGTGGTGGCTAAATCACTTTTGAATGATTTTGGGACCTCTTGTATGACAAAAATCCACAATATGGCCATTTTCTGACCTCATGGTCCAAAAATTGACATATTCTCATTTTTATGAATATTCTGCATTGTAGGCATATTCAAGGTATCTAACCTTGCTGGTGGTATTGATTTAAGTATAAGGAAGTTTTGAAAACAATAAATTGCTCTGGAAGTGGTCACATGTCAAGAAATTTGCTTGCGGGACATAATTTTGTCTCATGTAATGATGAAATTTTGAACTCTAAAACCAAAATTCTTCATAGGGATGATTATTGACTTCCAAATGATGTGTAAGCTATTGTTAGATGTCCTTCATAACAAAACAAGTCCTCTGGGTGAATAAGTTTATGAAAAATTCCAATATTTTGCATTTTTTGATCATTTTTGAAAATTTTTTGAAGAAGGTGAAAAAGCCCACTAGAAGGCAAAACTTGGATGAAATCCAACTCTTATCAACCAATTTGCATGGTCACATCGAAAAAAAGAGTTGGTGTCCATGAAATATCCTCTGGTTATCATTTTTCCAAAGGTACGGTAGGGCGCGGGACATATTTATGTCTCGCGTAACCTTATTTTTGGAAAGGACCTTTTCTGGACTTCTCCAAGTATGCCCAAATGTGTCCATACCACGTTTCTAACATATCCATAGCACCCAATAGCCAATGAAAAGTGATTTAAAGTTGATCTTGAGGACATTTCTTCATTGCGCGGGACATAATTATGTCTCGCGCACTCCAATGCGCATCACATTTTTGACCATAACTTGGCCATCGTTGAAGCTAGAACAAAAATTTTGGGTCCATCTGAAAGCTGAATCTTGGCAGAATGCAGTGCACACAAGCAATCATTGAAAAGAGCAGAACAAGACCTCCATAACCAATCCTTGTGTTGATGATAGAGTTTTTCTTACTTTTTTGTAACCTTGATGTTTTTAGATAAAGTTGAATATCTGCTGAACCATGAGTCCAATTGACTCAATTTTTTGGTTTGTCTTGGAGCTTAGGCTTCCTGCTAATACCACAAGCTAAAATTCCTATACAACTTACTTTCTGGCCTGGTGATAGCCAATTCAATAAGGTAACAAAATTCATGTAACCTTATTTATAGGCAAATTTTAAGTGATATGGAAATTATTCTCAAAATTGACCAAAAAATAGGATTTATTTCTGGTTTTTTGCATTCTATATCATTTACATGGTCTTTGGTGAGGTATTTGGGCCAAAAATTATTCGAAATTGATTCTATCTTCATGTCAAACTTTTGTATGGAAGTTGGCGGACAAAATTTTAGCATCTTTTGAACCTACACAAAATGACATAATCAAGACATTTGGATCACTTGTTTTTCAAGTATTGAGAAAAAAGGCTTACACGGCAATTACAATGTGAACAGGAATCATGGCAGTTTGGACTGCAATGTGGACTTGAATGAGTGCAATTGATAAATCAACAAAGAGAACAATACTAATATGGCATGAAAATCTGAAAGGTGCTCCACCGAAACTGAAAAGAAGACAAGAAGCGTTTGAGATACCCCACAATTCAACTGGTAAGAGTATGTACTTGAAAAAATATATTATTGCACATAAATAGAAAAGTGGAAAGAATTTTTATAAGTTGCAGGGAATTTAACAACCATTCATTTTACCTACGTTAGTTTTTTACCTAATTTATTAGCCCATATGTAATGTAAGTTGCTGATTAGAGTGAGTGAATAGGTACTCACCTACCTATAATGTATGACAGGAAACGATTGTCAATTCCAACTCAATTTAGAGTTGAAATCTATTGGATTAAGAAATGTTTGACGATATAACATGGGGGACATGTGTTTTATTTGGTCCTAGATAATTTTTTAATGTCTCATGATAATTTAGTTTAATCAGAAATAGACGAGTAGAGTGGTTACGAACATCTTCAATTGTAACAATTAAAACGTCGTGTTCTTGTGATATTTCAATGAATATATCATTCATCATAGTCATACATTCTGAGAAGTTTATTGGTTAGAACATACAACTGACACGCAACATATTCATATCACTAAGCTCTTATCTTAGCTGAATCTATAAATAATTGAATTAAATTAATTTATTGAAAATGCAATGCACTGAATATATTATAATATTAATCATCATTGTTACTATGTGAAATACAATATACATTATACAATATACACAGCACTGGCAATGTAGGCACGAGCACTGTACTCAGTACACGGTGACGTAATGACGTATGTGAGCTAGAGAGAGAGTTCCCCTGCCAAAACCCATGTTGTCAATACGTCACCATACCACCAAACTCATGTTCAGTGACTCTGTGTCTTGACCTTGTCAATTGGGGAAAATTCTGCCCTTCAGATTGGTCAAGACACAGAGTCACTGAGCAACAGAGTTTTAGTATGCAGACGCATTGAATGCTAGGTTTGAGCGGAAACTCTCTTCTCTAGCTCATGTCATTATGCACCGTACTGAGTAGTGCTCGTGCCTTTGACATTACAATTGCTGTATATTGTATAATTATTGTATTCACATAGTAGCAGACAGTAGATTATCGTATAATATATTCAGTGCATTGCATTTTCCAATAAATTAATTTAATTCAATTATTTATAGATTCACAAGATAAGAGCTTAGTGATAGAATAATGTTGCGTGTCAGTTGTATGTTCTAACCAATAAACTTCTCAGAATGTATGACTATGATGAATGATATATTCATTGAAATATCACAAGAACACGACGTTTTAATTGTTACAATTGATGTTCGTAACCACTTTACTCGTCAGATATCAAATGAGCTGACCTAAAATATATAACCTAAAATCCATCATGATTTTTTACAATTTCCTTTTAGTTTTTAGGTAGATTCTCTAAATATCAAAAAGTGTGACGTAATATCCAAAACATTCATGCTGTATTTTTGGCTTTTATATTAATCTGGTGGCTTCAGATTACCATATTTGAACGAGAGGAAGAGCTAGCCTTATATCTACCTCTTAAAGAAATGGAGGCAGATGTTTTACAGACCATTCACCAACTAGCTCAGCGACGAACGAAAATAATCTCTTTAATCCAGATAATAATCTCTTAGTTAAGGTATTGTTAAGACAAATAGGTAAGTAATAAAAACACTGCATTACATCAAAAGGAAGTGAGATAAGCAAGAGAGATAAGGATAGGGGAGAAAGAACATTTCACATATTCTAATTTGTGTTCCGAAAGATACAATCCACACTGCAGCAGGATAAACCACAGTACACACCACGCCCATTGCCCTTTATAAGGTGCGACCAAGCGTTTAGCAGGTCAGCTATTTACCACGATGCCACCATTGGACTTAGCCTTCGGTCGGTGGTACAAAATGCATGTATTTTTGTTTTCCCTAGTCCAGAAAGTGAAGCTCTCCAGCTTCATGACGTATTGTTTTGTGTTGTGGGCCGTAATATAAAGCCAACAAGATGAAGAAACGGCTATGAGACCTTTATACTTGGTCGAAGCAAGGATGCAACATGCATCAATGACGATAACCCTGATTTAAGTTTCATGTTGGGGGAAAACGGACATACAGTTCATATGCGAGAATTCTTTCTCTATCCCCACTTACATTACTAAATACAGCGTTAAGTCTGAAACAACACCAGCTGAACTGATCCATACATTACAGAGGATATGGAGTCAGCATTTCAAAAATCTTCAAAGATTGCTTATGACAATTTGCGCAATAGAGAGAAGAGTGCACATGAAGTATTGATAGGATGCTTCAGAACAATGTCAAGTCTGTTCATCATGCCAAGAAAGCCTTCTCATATTGATGGATGATAAACAGCACTTGAGCAGTGAGAAGTAAAGTTTTAATAACCAAATAGCGAATTTATTTCTTTAATAGTTTAATCATCAGCACTTTTATAACTTGTCAGTTGTCATACCTAGTTCATAATCTACGAAGTGAATTTGTCAGAAGAATGAAATAATAACTCAAGATTAAAATAATAATACACACACACAGATTTTCCCTCCGGGAACTCACGCATATTCAAAAGAATCCCTAAGACCCTTAAATTCAACACTTTGATAAAATTAAGTAAAATTCAGAGTTCGTATTCATTATGACAGTTGACTCCTCATAGGTCATACTTGCTACTCAGAGTCCGAGTCGTTGTTTGTGTTCTCTACTACTGGAGCAATTGGTCCATTCATTGGACCACAGTCAACAACACACCCCTTCGGATGGCCCATTTTGTTAATGGCTGGAAGGTGATCTTTATTTTAATTGTTCAACAAGTTTAGCCCTCGCATTGCGTTCCTCAATAGTTCTATCAGGGGCAATATATACTTTACTGAAGGAAGTATATCTCAGACCCTTAGCACTCTTCAGAATCTTCGCTGCTATTTCTTCACTCTGGAACTGCACACGAAGTGTACAGGTAGTGTAGGTTCAAAAGATGCTGAAATTTTGTCCGCCAACTTCCATACAAAAGTTTGACATGAAGATAGAATCAATTTCGAATATTTTTTGGCCCAAATACCTCACCAAAGACCATGTAAATGATATAGAATGCAAAAAACCAGAAGTAAATCCTATTTTTTGGTCAATTTTGAGAATAATTTCATATCGCTTAAAATTTGCCTATAAATAAGGTTACATGAATTTTGTTACCTTATTGAATTGGCTATCACCAGGCCAGAAAGTAAGTTGTATAGGAATTTTTAGCTTGTGGTATTAGCAGGAAGCCTAAGCTCCAAGACAAACCAAAAGTTGAGTCAATTGGACTCATGGTTCAGCAGATATTCAACTTTATCTAAAAACAATAAGGTTACAAAAAAGTAAGAAAAACTCTATCATCAATACAAGGATTGGTTATGGAGCTCTTGTTCTGCTCTTTTCAATGATTGCTTGTGTGCACTGCATTCTGCCAAGATTCAGCTTTCAGATGGACCCAAAATTTTTGTTCTAGCTTCAACGATGGCCAAGTTATGGTCAAAAATGTGATGCGCATTGGAGTGCGCGAGACATAATTATGTCCCGCGCAATGAGGAAATGTCCTCAAGATCAACTTTAAATCACTTTTCATTGGCTATTGGGTGCTATGGATATGTTAGAAACGTGGTATGGACACATTTGGGCATACTTGGAGAAGTCCAGAAAAGGTCCTTTCCAAAAATAAGGTTACGCGAGACATAAATATGTCCCGCGCCCTACCGTACCTTTGGAAAAATGATAACCAGAGGATATTTCATGGACACCAACTCTTTTTTTCGATGTGACCATGCAAATTGGTTGATAAGAGATGGATTTCATCCAAGTTTTGCCTTCTAGTGGGCTTTTTCACCTTCTTCAAAAAATTTTCAAAAATGATCAAAAAAGGCAAAATATTGGAATTTTTCATAAACTTATTCACCCAGAGGACTTGTTTTGTTATGAAGGACATCTAACAATAGCTTACACATCATTTGGAAGTCAATAATCATCCCTATGAAGAATTTTGGTTTTAGAGTTCAAAATTTTATCATTACGCGAGACAAAATTATGTCCCGCAAGCAAATTTCTTGACATGTGACCACTTCCAGAGCAATTTATTGTTTTCAAAAACTTCCTTATACTTAAATCAATACCACCAGCAAGGTTAGATACCTTGAATATGCCTACAATGCAGAATATTCATCAAAAAATGAGAATATGTCAATTTTTGGACCATGAGGTCAGAAAATGGTCATATTGTGGATTTTTTGTCATACAAGAGGTTCCAAAATCATTCAAAAGTGATTTATCCACCACACTGTTCCATATTGAGCCATATTTTGCTGCATTGTTGCTCCAAAGCAGCAGAAATTTAGCATGTTTCGGCTGAAATGATGGATTTTCAATGTCATGAAAATAAACAGAAAATCTTGAAAAAAATGAATTTCAATGAAAAAATTTGTATATAATGATACCATTCTGGAATCCTGAGACGATACAGAAAATGATAGAAACATTATCATCAGGCCAAATTGAACTTGATTTTGACCCTTTGGCGGACACTCAATTTGAACCTACACGGTAGCTCGATTGATCTTCTTTGAGTAATAGCTCTCATCTGATTTCTTCAGTAGTTCGATATAATTAGGTTTTAAAGAAAAACCAACTTGGTTCCCTAACTCAGTCAAGACATCTTCGATACCACTACTGTAGTCAAAGTTGCGTTTTTCCTTATCAACAATTCCTGGAATTCCGTAGAAGATCAGGTTTTTCCTTCAGCTGGAAGCTTTCATCTCCACAACCATTTGCTTTGCAAACTTCTGTGGTTGCTTGCAAGTCTCTACCTTTGTTTCGGTTGACTTCTTTAGTATTTCGGCATAGGACGAAACCTTCTTTGCTTCTGTGCATACCTTCTCAGACTGGTTCTCGAGACTTTCCTTTAGTTCCGATATTTTCTTGTTGTTTTCTTTTACTTCGTCAAGAATTGTGTTCATGAGTGAGGCCTGGAATGATAATCCTTCTCCGATGCTGGAATTGAGCGAATCGATTTTCAGTCTTTCCTCTTCACAACCTTCGGTTTCCTTAATATGACTCTTCAAGTATTTTTTGGTATCGTAGAGACATGAAAACAGACTGTAGGTCAATTCTGCCATCGGTGCTTTGTTCAATCGCTTCTCGATGTCTTTTGCCCTCACCCCTTCATTTCCCCAAGCTTGAATACCGTAGAAGAAAGTTCGTCAATTCGTTTCATCAATGATTGAAGTTCACTCGTCATTGCTGTTTCACAAGTCCACAACCACAAGGTGGAAGGTAGACGGATGGTGTCGACTTACTGGTACTGTTAAAAGTCAGAGACCGAAATTTGAAACAAACGATAAGTAGAAATCATGAAAACAAACAACTAAAATCGGGACTGCAAATCCTAGCCACATAAAAGGCGGTGTTTTTTAATGAAGTGTTCCATGACCAGTACGATGAATCAATTTTGGTCAAAAGAGATGACTCTGATGAAGACGAAATTGCAGGAGGTGACATTCTTAAAAGTTCAAAAGAGAAGATCAAGGCTGGAATTGCTAAACAACGTAAACTCGAACTGGAAGCAGAAAAGGAATTGACTCGAAAGCAATCGGAAGCAGATGAGCAGGATCCAATTTAGAATGTTGGATCATAAGACAACCAAGGACCTGAATCATCTCTATCCGGAAAAAGCAGTTCCGAAGTTTCAATTAATACTTGCCAGCATTTGACATCGGTTTACATTTGCAACCCTCATTGGGGGAGTACTCTGACCCAAATCAAAATTAATATTATAATTTAGTTATTCAATCATGGATGATACAACTAGTTCATAATGGTGGGCAACCATATTATAATTTATTGATCTTCTGTGGATAAGAGGACTCAGGACGCCGCCTCATCAAGTCCTTTCGACCAGGACCCTAGGACAGAACTAGAAGCAGAAGGGTGATTTAAGATCTTCATATCACTTGATTTTATTTTCCATTCAGATATATTCAGCGATTCATTGTAAGATTGCAGGAAAAAGCAGCCCCACTCACACTGCCTCGAGCAATGTTGAGTGTACAGAATACCTCAAATCCAACAGGCATGGATCCACGGGGGCGTGCGGGGGGCGTGCGCACGCCCCCATCAGAAATTTGGGGGCGTGCATGGGGGCGTGCAATTTGATGCTGGCGATGAATTCAAGATGCCAAAAATAAACCTAGTTGAAAAATTTCATTCATTCACTACTTCTAGAAGCAAAAGGGAAAGGAAATAAAGCAGAGGACTTATGCGTTACGCATTAACAAGATGCTCACACCTCCAAAACTATTACAAAAGGGATACATGAACTAAAAAGAATTAAGACTTGAGAAGTGAAAAAGTGCTCACGAGCTAAAAAGGCCATTAGTTGGGCAAGGGTGATTGTGTAGTACAAAGTGTACTATACACGATTTTTCGGCCTCCATCCAGGAAATATTTTCATGCCAGCCCAACAGCCTTGAAGGCTTGAAACTGAAAAAACAGGATTTAGGATCCTATTGATTCAAAAACTCTACTGCCTTTGCAGTATTTCAGCAACGAATAATGAATATGTAATATATAGCAAATCACAGGCACAGTGCAATTGATTTCCCATTTCTTAATACTCCAGACACCTGTCGTTATTTTTATTGTCAATATATTCATTGAGATTGTGTGCATCACAACGATTGAGCTGGTTGAAAACATCGGCAAAACACTATTGAGTTCTCATTTCTTCGTACTCCAGACCTCTGGCTTCTGGGGGCTGCCGCCCCCAGACCCCTGCTGCTCTTTTGATTTTATATTTATTTAGATTTTGTACGACAGCAACAACAGCGCTGTTAAGTTGAAAACAAGGCCCAAACACTATTGAGTTGCCATTTCTTTATACTCCAGACACCTGTCGTTATTTTTATTGTCAATATATTCATTGAGATTGTGTGCATCACAACGATTGAGCTGGTTGAAACCATCGGCAAAACACTATTGAGTTCTCATTTCTTCGTACTCCAGACCTCTGGCTTCTGGGGGCTGCCGCCCCCAGACCCCTGCTGCTCTTTTGATTTTATATTTATTTAGATTTTGTACGACAGCAACAACAGCGCTGTTAAGTTGAAAACAATGCCCAAACACTATTGAGTTGCCATTTCTTTATACTCCAGACCTCTGGCTTCTGGGGGCTGCCGCCCCCAGACCCCTGCTGCTATTTTGATTTTATATTCATTGAGATTTTGTACGAAAGCAACAACAGCGCTGTTAAGTTTATAACAATGCCCAAACACTATTGAGTTGCCATTTCTTTATACTTCAGACCTCTGGCTTCTGGGGGCTGCCGCCCCCAGACCCCTGCTGCTCTTTTGATTCTTAATATAATATTTATTCGGATTTTGTACGACAGCAACAACAGCGCTGTTAAGTTAAAAACAATGCCCATTGCCCAAACACTATTGAGTTGCAATTTCTTTATACTCCAGACCTCTGGCTTCTGGGGGCTGCCGCCCCCAGACCCCTGCTGCTCTTTTGATTTTATATTTATTATTCATTGAGATTTTGTATTGATTTTGTATTGATTCGCCGTTTCTTTATACTCCAGACCTCCGGCTTTCGGGGGTTGCCGCCCTCAGACCCCTGCTTATAAAAATATTCAAAAACATCCTATGTGCGAACGAGGTGCCGCGAAGCGGCGCCGAGTGAGCTTAATAAATTTGCACGCCCCCAAAAATTCTGGGCTGGATCCATGCCTGAAATCCAAGGAAGCGACATCTCGAAAGGTCGAGAATGAAGGGAGGCAAGGAAGGGAGGAGAGGATGGAAGATAAGAAAGGTCAAAAGAGATGACTTTGATGAAGACGAAAATGCAGGAGGTGACATTCTTAAAAGTTCAAAAGAGAAGATCAAGGCTGGAATTGCTAAACAACGTAAACTCGAACTGGAAGCAGAAAAGGAATTGACTCGAAAGGAATTGGAAGCAGATGGGCAGGATCCAATTTAGAATGTTGGATCATAAGACAACCAAGGACCTGAATCATCTCTATCCGGAGAAAGCAGTTCCGAAGTTTCAATTAATACCTGCCAGCATTTGACATCGGTTTACAAATCAAAATAAATATTATAATTTAGTAATTCTATCGTGAATGATACAACTTGTTTATAATGGTGGGCAACCACATATTATATGGTGTGGCTCCTTATATTCATCAGGTAAATGTAGTAACTGATGTTGAGGAGCGAGACAGGGGGTGATGGGTGAGGGTACTGGGGTGCCTGGTGATGAGGTGACAGGTGAGATTGTGGAATGTGAAGAGGCTGGAGGTGCTGAGATGTGAGGTGATAGTAGTGATAGGAGTGATGTCATGGTGAGAGGTGCTGTGGTGAGGGGAAGTGTGGTGGAGTGTGCTGGAACATGAGATCTTCGACGTTTTGGGCGTTTCATGTCCTTCTCTTTGTTGATAATGTGAGCCTTAAGTTCCTTGAGGTTGAATGATTCATGTGGAAATTTATCTTGAAACAGATTCATCATATTCACATAATCCGAATTTAATCTCTTGAATCTTTGCAAGCGATTTCCATTCTGATCTCGGGTGTTTCTTCTGATACGATCATCAATCAGATAATTTTCTATGAATTTGGTTACAGTTTTACTGTATTTTGGCATGATGAATGAGATGACGGTGAAATGAAAAAATGGATATAATATAACCCCAAATTCATCAATCATCATTAAGTCGAGAAGGAAAGAAGGATAATCCTAGTATCAAACTTACCAATGAATATAAGGATGATGAATCTGATACTTATAGTTTGGGTGAGCACCTGATTGAAGATCATCAGTTGTGTAACAAATCTGATTTTAATGATACTTATTCAATTTTTATTTTGATGAATTCGAGCACCATAACGCTTGAAGAAAATGAACACAAGTTCATTCATAAATTAAGAACTGTCAAACCATTTGGCATAAATTCCAATGACCCATTTGGTCTCCCGATTCTTAATGTCAATTTTCTAGATTAATTTTGTAATTTTGTAATTTTCAGGTATTTGCATTTCCTTTTTTACTGTACATGACACTGACTTTATCACCATTTATATAGGTACTGATGATGTAATGAAAATATTCTACCTGGATTGTAAATGGAGATGTTGAAATGATCTGTTTTAAACTCATTGTTCGTCTGATTGTGGGATACATTTTATTATTAAGGAAAGAAGGAAGCAAGGGAGATAAGGAATGGGGGGAGTAGACAAACCAGTAGCGCTGGCTGTACTCAACACAGCAGCGGGAGGAGGATTAAGACAGAACGCAGCGGCAGGAGGACAGAAGAGCAAAGATCTAAATGGTCATTGTTATTATGTTGATATGGACATAGCAAACCTAGTCATTGCTTCATTTGAAAGAATTGGTATCAGGAGGTAGCAGTCCCAATTAATTGAAAACACTTTGTCACACGGTGTCAAATATACATGACTTGAGGACTAGCCTTGTCAGGTTACAAGTGATTACTTCAAACAACGCCATGCAGCATCCATGAAAACAGTCACTGTAGAATTCCAGGAGCGGACAAACCATCTGATAATTTTGCCTCAGACGATCGATCCAAATAATGTATAATAATTGATAGTTTATTCTAATTCTGTTCGACAAGACACAGAATTTATTTGAGTAGATGCACTAGGAAATACTGTGCAGTAGGAGGGCAGGAATAATTTTGATGAGATAACTCAGTTTTATTCCAGTATTGAGTTTTACATTCTATCTAAGAAACTAACACTGGTCCATTACATTTTGGCTTCTTGTCTGGGAATCGAACCAAGGATGCCTGCTTGACACGCAGGAATACTTTCCAAATTCAATATATTTATTAGTTTTCAGACCGAAGAGGAAAATCAAATCATTAAAAAGCGTTGGGAAGTTCTATGTCATTGGGATTTGAAACAAATCTGATGTAGATCCAAATCCATCAAAGCAAAGAGATAAAAAGCATTGTATTATGGAAGCTAATTCCAAAAACTATTTTGAATATGGGGAATAAAATTATCAAAAAGAGACAATATAGATCGAAAATACGTGGTTCGTGATGTGGTAGACTCGTATCTACCAAGTTCCTTCCTCAAATCCTCCAGAGAGACACGTAGAGCTGCCTCGCTTCTTACAGTGTTCACCTCATCACATGTAATGCCCCACATTTTCTTATCAGATGCATTGTGCATTGAGCTAGATTCCTTACTGTTATTTGCGGTTAGTGCAGTACAGCCTCTTATACGGCTGCAATGCGTCTTTATTAGCTATTCAGTATCAGATTTTTTTTCTCGTGAAACAGCGGCTGCTGGTCTGCTGTTCCTGCCGTTAATAATGTTATTCAGTTATAATATTATTTGTCAGCCACAGAAGAGGATGCGAGAAATCTATGGAAAGGATGAAGAACACATGTTGTGCTCATTAATACAACCAATGCTTTATTTATAGAAAAGTTTTGGTCAGGACTGTTTGGTCAGGACTGTGGGGAAGATTGTCAGACAAAACGCACGACGATCCCTTTGCCATGGGACACAGACTGGCATGCAATTCCAGAGGGACTATCCATTCCTCATTTGCAGTAGAAGAAGACGTCTGCCACGTGTGGTCTGCAGATGATGCAGCCAGTGGTGACAGACTAAGAAACCAATTAGAGTTTTATAAAGAAAACTGGACAATGAAAGTAATGAGGTACCAAAATAGCGAGTTAATTAGGTATTTCAAAAAATGAAAACTATCAATTAATAACTCTAGCGACAATAGATATGATCTTATTTAGACCTTCCTTGAAGGGAACTAATAGCATGCAAGTTTATGATTAGAGCCCTATGAGTCATTGAAATTGGAATTTGTAACTTTCGGGCTATTTCGTAATTAAAAGGAAGGTTTAACAATAGGGAAGATCAGACAAACACTGCAATTATTGCTGCAGGCACTAATGTCGAGGCTAATGCTGATGCTAATGCCCAAGGCATTAATGCCAAAGAAATACTAAATTAGAATGTATAAATAACTGGACAATGAAAGTAATGAGGGATTGAGGCACTGTATTAGTGTATTGGTTTACCAAAATAAAAAGTTAATTAGGTTTTTAAAGAATTTGAAACCTTTTCATGTTAATAGCCCTAGTGACAAAAACGACGAAGTCTACAATGGGCTCTTCAATGAGTCCTGATAGGAATTGTGAAATTCAGTGAGCCAATAAGTCAGCAGTTTAGCTTTTAATTACTTTATTTCTTTAGTAGAATGGGTATAGTACAAAATCGCAGAAAGATTTATTAAAGATAAGATCATATAGAGATGGGTTCTGTCTAAAACAAATACACTCTTTCGAATTTGCTGCCAACCAACAGCTGACCCACCTTAGCGTGTCATGAAAGCAAAGGTTTGTTCAGCATGTCAATGATTCCACACATATCTCTGGTGGTACACTGGATTTGGTTCTTTCATTGCCTCTTGCTATTGTTGGAATTCCTATCAATGATATTGTTTGATAATAAAACTGGCACAACATCAGACCATTATCTTAAGTTTCAACCTGCCAACTGAATTGTCAGCAGAAGAGCCTAAGAGCAAAATTAAGAATGTTCGTGAATTCAGCAAGATTGATGTTACTCGCCTCAGAGAAGACTTGTTTTGTTCTCCAATTAACTTCTCTGATTTTGAATCAGTAGACCATGCTTTGAAACTATTTGTTTTTCGACCGTTGAAGATATTCTTGACAAGCATGCCCTGTAGTAACAAGAAAGTTCAACACCAAACGTTCAGCATGGTGGAACTCAGATTGTCAGCTGGCCAGAGCTGATACAAAGAGAGCACAAAGGAAGTTAAAAAAGAACCCTGAGAGTACTGAGCTCCAAGAAGTGTACAAAGAGAAGTGTATTGATAAGGCCATTATCATTGACAAAGCTAGAAACAGATTTTTTGACAAAAAGTTTTCATCTGTTAAAGGAGATGCAAGGAGTACATACCGTTTGGTGAACCAGCTCTTGGATAAAGAGTTCGGGGCTAACAAGCTTCCAAATGATAAGGATGATTTAGCTATTGCTGACAAGTTTTGCACTTTTTTCAGTAGCAAGGTGAAGACAATTTACAGAAATATTGAAGAGGACCTTGGAAGTGAATCGTCCAATTTAGATCAGACATCCTCTCCTCCTATTAATCACAAACCTGTATCTTTTTCTGTTTTCCAAGAAGTATCAGAAGATAAGCTTTTTGACCTAGCCAAGAATCTTCCTGATAAGTCATGTGTTTTAGATGCAATGCCTGTCTGGCTTTTTAATGATAACCTTACCTGAGTTAATTCGAGTTTTGCATTACATCATCAATGAGTCCCTCAAAACTGGCAAGTTCCTTCAGCTTTCAAAACTGCAGTAGTGAGACCAAGCATCAAGAAGCAAAACTTAGACTCAGATGTTTTTTGCAAACTATAGACCAATAAGTAACCTTCCATATATATCCAAACTGCTGGAAAGGATAGTTCATGACCAACTTATAAGTCACATTGAAGAGAATGAGCTTTTTTCAGGCTTTCAGTCAGCATACAGAAAGTATCACAGCTGTGAAACAGCAGTTCTGAAAATCCAGAATGACTTAATGATGATGCTTGATAAGAAGACAAATGTGGTTCTACTTCTTCTCGACTTGAGTGCTGCCTTTGACACTATAAATCATTCATTACTGCTGAAAAAGCTCAGAAACAAGTATGGTGTAAAAGGTGCTGTGCTTAATTGGATTTCATCATACTTATCAGATAGGAAGTTTAAAGTTATAGTCAATGACAGTTCATCTCAAGAAGCAATTCTTGATATTGGGGTCCCACAGGGATCTATATTGGGTCCACTACTGTTCATTCTATATACAAAGGGATTTGGAAGATATAATATCCAAGTATGGACTCTCTGTGCACTTATATGCTGATGATACAGGTTTATTTCTCATTTGATGTCCATTCACCTAATCCTGACCTTTCCGTCATTAAAGATTGCTTCACAGAGATTAAGTCATGGATGATGTGCAACTTTCTTAAACTGAATGAGGACAAGACAGAATTCATTGACATTGGCTATTACATCAGTCCCATTGAAAAGTTGAGCCTCAGTGATTCTGTGGATGAAATAACTGTCAGCCCAGTCCTAGCAACTAAAAACCTGGGTTTTTATTTTGACCACCGACTTAGCATGGATTAGGGTGCGCCCTTTTTTCAAAGTTTTTTAGGCTCTTTGACTCGATTGTAGATCTCAGTGAGCTGATCACGAGGATATCAAGTTTTTTGAAATTGGACAATGTCTTCCTTTGCCTCTGGGCGTTTTTCTGTTTCGTGACGTCACATCACGTGACCTGTCACGTGATCCGCCTGCTAGTACTTTGTGCGCGCTCTGATTCCGCGCGCGTAATTGCAATTCTATGCGCGTTCGCGGATCTGAGTTGTCTGTGTCAATTCTGTGCTATCTATGCCATTGGTAAGACTTATCTTTATTGAATAATAGAATTTTCTGTGACCAATCTATGATCGACGCAGATAGCAAATAATTTAAGGATCAGCTTATCTTGCCAGTGACATTTTCAAGGCCGATAATTGCGATAACTTAGAAAATGGAAGCTCAAGTTTATACATTGAGAGCTGAGAAGTACATTAGTACTATACAGGGTTAAAATTGTACATCCCAATCAGGAGTGTCCCCAGTCAGATCACATGTCAAAGCAGAGGACACTCCCTCAACCATTGATAGAGCAGAACAAGGTTCACGTGACTGATAGAGGAGGAAGCAAGCAGTATCTCTTTGACCATGAAGAAATCCAGTTAACAGTGACCTAGTTTATTATATTTTAACGAGTAGGCACTCTTGCTAATTCTATTTCATCGTTCGGTAGTCTTGAAGCTTATTCCGATCCCGAGATGTGTGAAATGAGAAACACAAAAGTCCGTTTTATTGTTTTGTATTTTTGGTCTGGCGTTGCTAAACCCCCTGGTTCTGAAAAAGGCGGACAAAGCGGATTCAAAACGACGGAATGTCGCTCGGAATAATGGGAATCGAGTTCTTATCCCATAGTCAGGTATTAGTCCTGCACTTCTGTTGTCTGAGATTCAGATGATTAGGAAACGGCCAAGATAACGGTATACATGTTCCTCAGGATTGTGAACCGTCGCTCAAAATCTGGGCACCATGGAATTTTCTGATACCAATCTACTAATTCTACGATAGACGCAGAAAACAGATAATTTTAGAATCAGCAAGTCTTACCAGTACCATTTTCAAACTGATAATTGCGATTACGGCAGTCTTAAGAACTTTTCTGACACCACCGGCTAGCCTTCTTGCCAGACAGACAGCTAGCCGGTTAGCCAGCCGGCCAGCAGGTCAGCTAGCCGGCCGGCTAGTTTGTCAGCTGGTCGGCTAGCCGATCGTCTTGCCAGTGCAATTTTCGAGCTGATAATTGCGATTACTTGGAAAATGGAAGCTTTAGTTTATACATTGGGAGCCAAGAAGTACATTAGTACTATACAAGGTTAAAATTGTACATCCCAATCAGGAGTCAGGGTGCATGTGAATGCCGAGTGTCCCCAGTCAGATCACATGACAAAGCAAGGGACACTCTCCCTCAACCAATGATCGAGCAGAACCAGGTTCACGTGACTGATAGAGAAGGAGGAGGAGGAAGCAAGCAGTATCTCTTTGACAATGAAAAGGATCGGGGAACGGACATTTCATCTCGCGACACTTCATCTCACGACATTTCATCTTCGACACTTCATCTCAAAGTACGACATTTCATCTCGTACTGTAAATTGATTCTATCCTGAAGTACGACATATGATCTCGAGAGTACGACGTTTCATCTCCAAGGCTACGACATTTCAACTCGGGTTGACACCTCTTATCAGGGTAGGAAACTTGATCTCAGTGTATGACCCTTCATCTTAGACTGCGACATTACATCCCTCGGTATGACACTTCATCTCAGGTACGACACTTCATCTCAGACTGCGACATTTCATCTCTCGGTACGACACTTCATCTCCGACAGCGACATTCCATCTCGAGGGTACGACAGCGACATCCATCTCTTACATCTCAGAGTACGACACTTCATCTCAGAGTACGACACTTCATATCAGGGTGTACGACACTTCATCTCAGACTGCGAAACTTCATCTCTGGCGGGTAGGACACTTCATCTCAAGGTACGACACTTCATCTCAGACAGCGACACTTCATCTCAGGGTTCATAACTTCAACTCAGGGTACCACACTTCATCTCATGGAACGATACTTCATCTCAGACTGCGACACTTCATCTCTCAGTACGAAACTTTACCTCAGACTGCGACACTTCATCTATGGGTACGACACTTCATCTCTGGGTACGACAGATCATCTCAGGTACAACACTTCATCTCAGGGTACAACACGTCATCTCAGACAACGAGATTTCATCTCAGGGTACGACACTGCAACACAGGGTACGAAACTTCACTCAGACTGCGACATTTTATCTCAAGGTACGACATCTCATCTCTGGGTACGACATTTCATCTTTTGGTACCACACTTCATATCAGACTGCGACACTTCATCTCTGGCCCGGCGGGTACGATACTTCATCTTTGACTGCGACACTTCATCTCTGGGTACGACACTTCCCAGAGATGAAGTGTTGCAGTCTGAGATGAAGTGTCGTACCTAGAGATGAAACGTCCCAGTCTGACTCTGAGATGAAATGTCGTAGTCTGAGATGAATTGTCGTACCCCGAGATGAAGTGTCGTAACCAGAGATAAAGTGTCGCGATCTGAGATGAAGTGGCGCACCTAGAGATGAAATGTCCCACCGAACGATGAAATAGAATTAGCAAGAGTGCCTACTCGTTAAAATATAACAAACTAGGTCACTGTTAACTGGATTTCTTCATGGTCAAAGAGATACTGCTTGCTTCCTCCTCTATCAGTCACGTGAACCTTGTTCTGCTCTATCAATGGTTGAGGGAGTGTCCTCTGCTTTGTCATGTGATCTGACTGGGGACACTCCTGATTGGGATGTACAATTTTAACCCTGTATAGTACTAATGTACTTCTCAGCTCTCAATGTATAAACTTGAGCTTCCATTTTCTAAGTTATCCCAATTATCGGCCTTGAAAAAGGCACTGGCAAGATAAGCTGATCCTTAAATTATTTGCTATCTGCGTCGATCATAGATTGGTCACAGAAAATTCTATTATTCAATAAAGATAAGTCTTACCAATGGCATAGATAGCACAGAATTGACACAGACAACTCAGATCCGCGAACGCGCATAGAATTGCAATTGCGCGCGCGGAATCAGAGCGCGCACAAAGTACTAGCAGGCGGATCACGTGACAGGTCACGTGATGTGACGTCGAAACAGAAAAAACGCCCAGAGGCAAAGGAAGACATTGTCCAATTTCAAAAAACTTGATATCCTCGTGATCAGCTCACTGAGATCTACAATCGAGTCAAAGAGCCTAAAAAACTTTGAAAAAAGGGCGCACCCTAAGCATGGATGATCAGATTAAGCACATCTCTCAAATATGTTACCTAAACCTGAGAAATCTCAGGCGCATTGGCTCACGATTAACACACAGCCTTAAAGTACAGCTAGTTCATGCAAATATACTATCAATGATAGATTACTAATCATATGCTATAGTTACTGAAAAGAATCTCCAGAAACTTCCAAAAGCTTCAAAATGATGCAGTTAGATTCATCTTCAAGTTGAATGGTAAAATGAAATGGTCACCAATCAGTCCTTACCTCAAGGAGTTACACTTTCTTCCAGTTGTCTACAGAATACAATTCAAAACTGCTCTTCTTGTCTTTAAATGCATCAACAACATGGCACCCAAATATCTGAAAGAACTTTGCCTAAGAGAAACTAAAAGAATGAGCCTTCGTCTGGATGATGACTTTTTCATGTTAAAGACACCAAGTCCACCGAATTTTTCTAGGACTCTTAATGCTTTTTATTATAATGGACCAAGAGTATGGAATATGTTACCTTATGAACTAAGATGTTTGTCGAATATTGATATATTTAAGCGAGGTTTAAAGACACATTATTTTGAACTAGCATTCAGTGGAATCCCTTGAGATAATTTGATAACTTAGTTAGTGGAGCTAAAACTTGATTTCTGTGATATTTGTTTTCAAAGTAGTGTGGATTTTCTTCAGGTCACGCTTGAATGGCTAGAATATTTCCCTCACAGATATTTATTCAACAATGTCTAAGCGTGTTATAAATGTATTAATTTATTATTTATTATTAATGAAAACATACTTTATCATCCACTATTTTGGTATGTTAATGAAATGTGTTGTAGAGTTGACGTCAAATTCAAACTTTAAACCAAAATATTATATGTCGACGACTTTCATGTTCTAATGAGAGTTCAACATACATGGGTCATCAGGCAACCCTTGTCAATTAATGATATACATTGATCACATTATGTATATCCAAACGCCGTCTAATTATCTTGAAGTATCTCTCTTTTTTTGTTGAAATTTTGTGACCATGATCAGTGGGACAGGTGGTCCCAAGGGGCACAATGAAGCAAATCGCCACTGTGTCCTTTCTCCAGCCACAACTTCTGTTCTACTCGTTTATGGTCACTCCTCTATTAAAGTTGGTCAACTTTCGCCCTTAGCTTGCTATTGTCCTTGGACAGCAAGATTATCTGACCAATTTTGGAAAGCCTGATTCGCCACATGTGACCTGTCAATATCAGGTAGACAAAAAGCTTTAACCAGCTGTGCTTGTGCAACGGTATATTTGGTTGATAATTCGTCCAATATACCATAACTGATGCTCTCGTGTTCAACAAGGGAGCCTTAGAAAGCAGAGTGGTGAAAGATTTTTGTTGAACCATTTGTTTTTTGACTTGCTTTTCTCAAACCCATCTTATTGGGTAAAACGAATGCTGCAATGCTAGGACTACTACTAGCCACCATATAAACTTATGATTTGAGAAACGTAAGTCTACCATATCTTGAACAAATATAATGGAAAATACTGTTACAATTACATAGACACTTTACATTGTACGATATATACATATTATTATGATACATGACAAAGATCTTACTACCTACTGTCAATTGCCTATCTTGCATTACACAGGCCACATCCTGTAGCTTCCTAGCGTTTACATTTGTATTTTTGCGTGTGAGTGTGATTGTATTTATTGAATATGGAGATTAATAAAACAATTCTTTTACTTAACAATTCTTTTACTTGACTGAGGGAGACCCCATAGTAAAACACTAAGAATACAAAAATGGATTCAAATCAGAACTACTTTACACCGCTGGTTTACTGCCAGTTTCGAGAAAACAACATTGAAAATGATTATATTATTTTTCGTCTTCAGAAAACTCTATTTGGTGATAAGCACCTTCCTGAGATCATGAATTAGTTAAATTAAATTTAAAAAAAAAATGTTCAAATTGATGTAATAAATTATCAAAAACAGTTTGAATAAAAAGGTAAAAAACAACTGTTATCAAACTCTGCTACCTTATGGAATAAAGAAAAATATCTGATCATGCCTACATAATGATATAGCATGGAAGAACAACATCTGATTAACCAGAATGTAATTAAAAACAAGCCTATAATTGAAAGTATAAATAATGGTGATAATAGCAAGTAGCAACCACACTAAATAACTACTGTTATTAACAACAAAAACACAACCATTGAATGTCAATGGCCAAAGCCTAACAATAAAATTCATAGGTATTCAAAGTAATCAAAAACCTATTTAATTCATACTAAAACCTGAGTATTAGTAAGTTCTATAAAGTTGAACAATTAAATAAAAAAAATTCACAAAAGCTGGATCCTCAGATCCAGCGCCCTTCTGCACATTGAAGAAGTAGAACAAGCAACGCCACCTGGTTTTTCTTTATTCAATCCAAATGGTCTCAAAGTCAATAGTTTGTTTGCCCACCTTTGTTCTGACTGATCTAAGTTTTTAGGGCTTACCTCTAAAACAGTGAAAGAGTAATTGCTGTTAAAGTGATCAACTGACTCAAAATTGTGAGCTTCAAGTCAGGCATGGATCCAGCCCAGAATTTTTGGGGGCGTGCAAATTTATTAAGCTCACTCGGCGCCGCTTCGCGGCACCTCGTTCGCACATAGGACGATTTTGAATATTTGTATATGCAGGGGTCTGAGGGCGGCAGCCCCCGAAAGCCAGAGGTCTGGATTATAAAGAAACGGCGAATCAACAGTGTTTGAGCCCTGTTTTTAATTTATAACAGCGCTGTTGTTGCTGTCGTACAAAATCCGAATTGATATTATATTAAAAATCAAAAGAGGAGCAGGGGTCTGGGGGCGGCAGCCCCCAGAAGCCAGAGGTCTGGAGTATAAAGAAATGGCAACTCAATAGTGTTTGGGCATTGTTATAAACTTAACAGCGCTGTTGTTGCTGTCGTACAAAATCTCAATAAATATAAAATCAAAAGAGCAGCATGCAGGGGTCTGGGGCGGCAGCCCCATAGCTCAAGGTCTGGAGTATAAAGAAATTGCAACTCAATAGTGTTTGGGCATTGTTTTTAACTTAACAGCACTGTTGTTGCTGTTGTACAAAATCCGAATAAATTCCCGCCCTGGCCAGGGCGGTAACCCCCCGCGGTAATAAAAAAGACTGGCCAGGGTATATATTACCTTAGTACACCTAAGAACGACATCACGTAATTGGCGCGCACTTTAAGATCGGCGCACTTTATTAGTGCGGTTTTTATGACTTGAGATCGAAAACGATAATCGATATGGAATTGAGAACCGAAATATGTATAAAAACGAATTCGAAAAACGCAAAATTCACGAAATTGTTCACTTAATTTCATGTGCACTTAATTACTGTACACTTAATTAGTGCGGTTTTCCCCAAACCGCACTAATTAAGTGACGCCGTTCTTAAGTGTACTAAGGTAGACGAACGAGTGTCACAGGGTGATAGCATAATATATATATATTACATCATGATAATTGGGAGCAAACTTGGAAAGCCGAGATGTCAAGAACGGGAAATGGTAGAGCCATGATCGAGGTCAGGTTTTGTTGATCTAAGATAGGAAAATGTTATAGGCTATAAGAGAAGTTCTGGTGACGTCATTATCACGTCACTATGACGTCATCAACTTAGCGAAATTTTATTCCCTTTTTAGGTCATCTTTGTGCGCATTTTCACCAAGAAGGAATGGAGATAGCTCAAAAATGTTGGAAAATCGTTGGTTGGAAATTTAAAGAGCTTTCAGAAAATCATACGGATCATCGGGCTATCTCGATTTTTCATCGAGATATACGCGATTTTCTAAGGTACGGTGAAAAATCGATTTCCAAATTATAGGTCAAAACTGAAACAGTGAGATGTACCAAGTATCTTGAGATGAGACCGGTCAAAGTATGTTCTACTAAGGCGGAATTGCTTTTAATAGGCTATATGGGAAATTGGTTTGAGCCTATTTTGGTGCTGTGATGACGTCATCAAAATCGCGTAAAACCACTAAAATAACGTATTTTGAGATAAAACGCTATTTTGCACTACTTTGAACATCTATAACTCAGAGCGTTTTCATCGGATAATGTTTTACGTCGATATTTTGCTTTTAGACCTCGAGATTTAGCTATAAAAATAGTTTCAAGGTGATCGGTCGAAAAATGTCGTCATGTGAAGCCTCTAAAAATTGAGATGCAAAATGGTTGAAATTGCGTTTATGACGAAAAATTGTACTGTAGTCCTATTCTGTGATACGAAAGTGAACTGATAATGGTTTCTCCATGTCTCGCAGTGACTAGGGATGGAAATATACGATGGAACAGTAAAGCACGTGAGTTCACGCGGACGTTTTGTAGAAATTAGGGGATTTGAAGAAATTGATATTTACATGGGATTTTCGACTTGATTACGTTGAAATGAGTTTAAATACGGCTAATGCACGTGAAATTAGATCTAGTTGCCATATTTCAGCACGTGAGTACACACGGACGTTTTGTAGAAATTAGGGGATTTGAAGAAATTTATGTTTACACGGGATTTTCGACTTGATTATGTTGAAATGAGTTCAAATACGACTAATGCACGTGAAATTAGATCTGGTTGCTATATTTTAGCACGTGAGTTCACGTGGACGATTTGGAGAAATTAAGAAATATATCAATTTTAGTAATTCCAAGTTAGAATAAAGTAGTTTGGGACTTCGTCTGGGTGAGTTGCGTGGGTAAGACTTGCGTGTGGGCTAGCAACGTGGGTTCGGACTACGTGAGGGCAAGTTGCGTGGGTTCAAACTGCCTTTGGGCAAGTAGTATGGGTTCAAACTACATACATCTGTCAAGATATCACCACCAAAACCGTTGGACGGTTGGTCTAGTAACCCCCCGCGGGTTTGGATGTGACAACGGAACCTGAAAAGAGACAAAATGGGCTGATCACCTCCAAACCAGCGGGGGGTTACTAGACCAACCGTCCAACGGTTTTGGTGGTGATATTATATTAAGAATCAAAATAGCAGCAGGGGTCTGAGGGCGGCAGCCCCCAGAAGCCAGAGGTCTGGAGTATAAAGAAATGGCAACTCAATAGTGTTTGGGCATTGTTATAAACTTAACAGCGCTGTTGTTGCTGTCGTACAAAATCTCAATAAATATAAAATCAAAAGAGCAGCAGGGGTCTGGGGGCAGCAGCCCCCAGAAGCCAGAGGTCTGGAGTATAAAGAAATTGCAACTCAATAGTGTTTGGGCATTGTTTTAACTTAACAGCGCTGTTGTTGCTGTTGTACAAAATCCGAATAAATATTATATTCAGAATCAAAAGAGCAGCAGGGGTCTGGGGGCGGCAGCCCCCAGAAGCCAGAGGTCTGAAGTATAAAGAAATGGCAACTCAATAGTGTTTGGGCATTGTTATAAACTTAACAGCGCTGTTGTTGCTGTCGTACAAAATCTCAATGAATATAAAATCAAAATCGCAGCAGGGGTCTGGGGGCGGCAGGCGGCAGCCCCCAGAAGCCAGAGGTCTGGAGTATAAATAAATGGCAACTCAATAGTGTTTGGGCCTTGTTTTCAACTTAACAGCGCTGTTGTTGCTGTCGTACAAAATCTAAATAAATATAGAATCAAAAGAGCAGCAGGGGTCTGGGGGCGGCAGCCCCCAGAAGCCAGAGGTCTGGAGTACGAAGAAATGAGAACTCAATAGTGTTTTGCCAATGTTTTCAACCAGCTCGATCGTTGTGATGCACACAATCTCAATGAATATATTGACAATAAAAATAACGACAGGTGTCTGGGGCAGCAGACCCCAGAAATCAGAGGTCTGGAGTATTAAGAAATGGGAAATCAATTGCACTGTGCCTGTAACTTGCTACATATTACATATTCGTTGCTGAAATACTGCAAAAGACAAAGGCAGTAGAGTTTTTGAATCAATAGGATCCTAAATCCTGTTTTTTCAGTTTCAAGCCTTCAAGGCTGTTGGGCTGGCATGAAAATATTTCCTGGATGGAGGCCGAAAAATCGTGTATAGTACACTTTGTACTACACAATCGCCCTTGCCTAACTAATGGCCTGTTTTAGCTCGTGAGCACTTTTTCACTTCTCAAGTCTTACTTCTTTTTAGTTCATGTATCCCTTTTGTAATAGTTTTGGAGGTGTGAGCATCTTGTTAATGCGTAACGCATTTAAGTCCTCTGCTTTATTTCCTTTCCCTTTTGCTTCTAGAAGTAGTGAATGAATGAAATTTTTCAACTAGGTTTATTTTTGGCATCTTGAATTCATCGCCAGCATCAAATTGCACGCCCCCATGCACGCCCCCAAATTTCTGATGGGGGCGTGCGCACGCCCCCCGCACGCCCCCGTGGATCCATACCTGCTTCAAGTAGATGTTCTGCTAATGTTTTTCATCTGATTCATTGATGATATCATCCTCATCAATATAGCCTACATGAGACCTATGTCCAACTATCCTAGTTTGTAATTTGTTAGAGGATTTTCCTAATTTAGTAATTGACAAATTAGGTAGTAAGTATCCAATGAGTCAATAACCTTTTGATTTCAGGTTAACTTGTGGACGATTGGATCTCCAACAGTCACTTTAAGTCTCAGTGGTCACACCAGTGGTATTGATTGTGTTGGGTTTGATCAATCAGAAGAGCACATTGTAGCTGGTAGTGCCTCTGGCACAATCAAACTATGGAACATTGATAAGGCTCAAGTAGTACGAACTCTCTCAGGTCACAAAGCCAACATTTCAGCATTGGCCTTCCACACTTATGGTAAATTTCTTGCCTCAGGTTCCTTGGATACAAATGTACGTTTGTGGGATACTAGGCGACAAGGGTGTATTTGTACTTACAAGGGACATGGAGGTCGTATAAACTGTGTCAAATTCAGCCCAGATGGAAAATGGGTTGTCACTGGATCAGAAGATGGGACTGTGAAAATGTGGGATCTTGGTACATCTAAGGTTTTACATGAATTCAAACTCCACAGAGATGGTGTGAGTTGTCTTGAGTTTCATCCATGTGAGTTCTTGCTTGCAACTGGATCTGAGGACAAGACTGTTAAGTTCTGGGATCTTGAAACTTTTGATCTGGTCTCGACCACAAGCCCTGAAGCTAAGCCTATCCGACAGATGGTCTTTGATCCTAAAGGGGAAGGCCTGTTCAGTGGTGCTGAAGACAGCCTGAGAGTCTATGGTTGGGAACCTGCAAGAGTTCATGATAGCTTGTGCATATTCTGGGGAAAAGTAGCTGATATGACTGTACAGTCAAACCAATTAATTGGTGCCTCATTTCAGCATACTAATGTCTCTGTATGGGTCGTTGATATAGGAAAGTTGAAGCCTTTCAATGGTGACCTGACTCCACTTGTTGAACCAATAGAACAAGTTCCTCTGCCAGCTATACCTGTTCAAGAGCCTACTCCTTCAGCACCTTCCTCAAGTGTTGTAAACCCTGCTCCACAGCCACTACCCCCCGCTCAGACTGCTGCATCAACAGAAAGGTATGAGCCTCTAAAGAGGACCCCTCCTCGACAAAGGAAGAATGCTCAACACTGGGAACAGAAAGGACCCACTCAACAAGTAAAGGTTTGAGTAATTCCGGAGAGGGGGAGTCCTGCTTTGTCCCATTTTGTCCTGTTGAAGCAGGAAATTGTGGGACAAACCAGGAAATTCTATATCTCCAATAATCAAGGAAGACATTTCTTTGGTGGCTGACAGGACATTATGTTCATAGATTTATCTATCAACATAATGTCCTGTTAGCCACCAAAGAAATGTCTTCCTTGATTACTGGACTTATAACGGCTTAAACTTCGTCCCACGTTTAAGCCCCTTTGGTCCCATTGCTCCCCAATTTTTGGCAAACTAGACATTATTTGGGTCAGATATAGCAGGACATTGCTCCCTCAGTAATTTACATCCAAGAAAAAGATAGCATGTTTTCTGGGTTAACTGAATACTGATTCAAATTTCTCTGATTTTGAAACAGTTAACAGAACTTGTTTGCTGTTGTGGGTTGTTTTTGTATAATGTATTGATGGTTTCCTATTAAATTTATTTTTATAAACCTACTTAATTGCAAAATTACAGCCTCCTGGAATTGAAGCTCCCCAAGGCATGGATCCTAACATCGCAATTGGTAAGATAAGTCTGCTAGACAACCAACCTGCTGACACCAGTGTGAGTGAGCAGGAGTTCTTAAAGACTTGTGCTGGGGGACACCGGGGAGTCAGGTCAGTACTGAAGTATTCTGTTAGTTAGCAGGGATCAATGTGTAAACAAGTTGAATGAAATGTCCCCTTTCCCGCTGGTAGTCAATCAAAGTCCGTTTGCTAGATAAAACATAAAACCCTATAACAATGTTATAAGTTAGTATCATATATATAATCAAATATATAACACGTCTCCTCTTTAATCGGTGAATCATACCTATCCTCCCGTCAAATGAAAATAAAAGACACAGGTACAAAAAGTCACGCAAAAAGTTACAAAAGGTCACGTGCGCGGCGTTAAAATTGTAATTCAATTATGCTCACTAAACTACATTTAAATCAAATTAGCGTCGCGCATTACGTAAACGATTATTTTAAAATGTGACCGGCACAATTTCAAATTACGCAAATTTCATGAATCTATCATAAAATCTCAAAATTCATTGTAAAAACCTCAAAATATTAGTTTATCTATTTAAGCATTTATTTCATAAAACTGTGAAATTTATCATCGCCATAACCATTGTAATAATTTAATAAATAACGGCACATCATAATAAATATCTCAACACAAATATATCATTTCAAAATTTTATAAATCGGCTAAAATCGGTTAAAAACAGTTGCAATTAAGCAATCCATGAAATTACAAATTACCCTCCAAGTTTGTCATATTTTAACCTCTCAACAGGCTTACTAGTTCTAGTACTAGACCTACTGGGCAATACAGGCACTTGTGGCAATGTGCTAACAGTACGGGGTGGTTTCAAACTAGTGGCGGCTGGCTCCTGCAGTGTAAATGGTACACTCGGAACAGTGTGCTCTTTGCTATTAACACGGCTAGTAGACGGTTCAATGGGTACAAAAGGCATGCTGGCCGCTTCGGGTGGTGTTAGGGGATTAGGCACCAAACTATTATCTCGATTAGGTGTGTCGTGGTTAGGCTTACTCACGGGATTAAAACCATCAGTTAACTGGTCGATGTGTTTCCGGTGAGTTATTCCGTCTCCTCCTTTAACTACATACACCTTAGAACCTTCACGTTGTGTAACTACGCCTTGGTTCCATGTATCGTGTCTCACGTCACGATACAAAACCTTTGTCATGAACCTGAAACTCCTAAATACCTTAGAATTACCTGGTGCTCTATCAGAGTTACGGGGTACAGGGGTAAAGTAATGATAACAATGACTTTGTCGTCGTCCAAACAACTTTCGGTCGGTGTCTGTTTCGTCGTAGCGTGTGGTGTGTTTCTGTATGTCAGTAACCAACTTGCAACGTTCTTCATGGTGTCGTTGTTGCGGTCTTCATCTTCTTCATGGCTGCCTTGAAGCTGCGAACCATGCGTTCAGCTAAGCCGTTACACTGGGGGTTTGTAAGATGGTATGGGTATGAACTCTATACCATTGTCTTTGTAGAACTTCATTGTCTCTTCACTCACTAGTTGGGGGTCCGTTGTCGGATACAACGCAATCAGCAACCCAAAAAGTAGCAAAATAACTTCCTCAGTTCTCAATCAACGCGCACTTGACTCGGTATTCTTCTTCATGTGCAAATCTCGCCCATTTACTGTGCATCCGACTAACACAAACCCAAGTTGCTCTCATAATAACAGAAGTCGATGTGTATACGTTGCCTCATGGTTTGGTAGCAGGAATCACGGGTGTATCACTGTCTTGGGTGGATTTGCCTGGTTCAGTCTGCAAGCGTCGCAGTTCTTAGCTAACTTCTCTATATCCGCTGTTATACCGGGCCGCAAAGTACATCCTCGATAAGGACTTCATGTTCACAATACCCGGGTGTGTAACATGTAACAGCTCCAACACTGCGGGTCAAGTCTGTCCGGGATTTAACTCGGCTTCCCCAAAGTAAACAGTTTAGTTCCACACTCAACTCATCACGTCGTTGGTCGAATGCAGTGGGTAAGCTACCTGGCCTTATTAAACCTTCCTGAACCTGTTTAATAACCTTGGCTAGAGTAGTGTCACTTCTGGAGTACGCTTTGCAACCAGCATGTAGTTGATCAAATCTTTGTCTTCGTACTTCGCACTCAGGACATCAACCACTTCTTCAATGTCTCCAAGAAAACGCGTCCTCTTTCAAAAGCAGTATCTCCCTCGTCAGTTTCTATCTTCAGTGGATATCAGGGCACATGTCTGCATTTGAATGTTTCTTCGTCTCACGGTACTTGATCCCGATACTGATAACTTGTCAGCAGAATCGCCATCTCTTTGTCTGCTCCTCCCCCTTTTGGGGGCTCCTTGTGTTTTACAGAATCTACTATTTCAAACATATTTCAAGGTATCAATTTAGATTTGAGTAAAAATCTAATACTGGAAATAAATGAACTCAGAGCTCAGTAGAACTGCATAGTGCATAGCAGTGAATTTAAAACTAATTTAATTATTGTTATTCATTAACATAAATACATATTATACTCTGGAGTTAAAATCCTTCATAAAACAGTGCATCTTCATTCTTTGAAATGCCTCTTTCAATGGATGTGTATTGAATGGATATAACGATATGGTTAATGTTTTGATAGGACCTGTAAACTTCATTGTTAGCATTAGAATTGTTCTTACATGAAATGAGAATTCATGAAACAACCTACAGTACAATAAATGACTTATCAGAGTTTGTTGTGAAGAATCAAGAATTTGATGTATTTCAGCATGAAATAAAATTATATTCCTTGAAACCACAGGCTAACATAACTTTCACATGTACAAACAACATTCCCCAGCTTCTTCTGCAACTTGCAAAGGGAGACTTACACCTTTTCTACCTGATATCTTTTTCAATACTTCATATTTCCCATTTAACTGGGCATGAGGGGGTGAAGCCCAAGGATCAAAAAAACCTGGACTGACCTAACCCAAGAATTGGAAAAGTACGGTAGGGTTTGGTTTTGGGTGGTAGGCATATAAGGGCAATCTTCCTGTCAACATGAGATTTTGATGCTATAATTTATGTTTTGCTATTGTATAGATACCTATCAAATGGTTTCAAACTGTTATCATAAGACATGATATAGGCGGTTTAAACATCCCCAATATCGGTTTAGACTTTAGTATGCTAAAAAAAACCTCGAAGAAGCTCTTGAAGCTGATTTATCAATTTAAAAACCGGTTTTTCGCAGATGACTCACTCTTTTTTTGAGCTAGACACTTTAAATGTTTTGTTCAAAAACCCATCATCCATACCTATGACACCCTGTAAAGCTTGTGTAATGCTTGAACATACACATACACACACACGCACACACACACACAGTCTCACGCTCAGCTTCAACTCATCAATATCTCCAGACACTGGTAGTGTCAGTAAAAAGATTCCGACAGTTTGATTATTTCCCGAATAGCACTGCCCAGCTTGCCCTGCGCCCCCGAATGTCTGGTTATTTCTCGACTGATGTTAGCAATCTGCTGGTGACACAGATGACACTTCTTGTACCGCTCTTCGCGGGTTATGTCAATGTTTCCAGCAGGTGGTGCGTTGATGTTGTCTCTGATGAGCTGCCCGAAGCTTCTGATTATGTGTTTGAGAGTGCTGCATGCTACAAATAGGTGGTTCTCGTGTTTTGAGTGGAACAGGGTGCGTAGGGCTGGCAACACAATCGTGCAGATGTGAAGGTCCCAAATAGCTGGCCGGCTCTGGATCGCCTGCAGAGGTAGTAAGGGTCAGGGATCAAGAGAACTGTTCAAATATACGTTTTACAGCACATTGGATTGTATATATACTGCTTCTACTTTTATAACTGTAATTAGGTGTATAATGTATATTACATCAGGAGGCTATCAACTTCTTACCTACCTGTCTAACTAACAAGTGCCTGAAGATTAGATATAGTATGAACATTTCTACACGCCACACAGTAGTCTATTCTACTAACTTGACATTCAGCATTATTAAGTAAGATATCTTCTAAATTCGGCTGTCTGAAGACTAACCTGGAACATGTCAACTGCGACCCCCTGGTCTTGCAGGTCCAAAGCGACCTCCAAAGCCTCCTTGATGTCTCCTTTACTCCACACCGTCCTGACGTACTGCAGGTTCCGCAGCCGAGTCTCTAGGTTATCCCTAGAAGGGAGGGAGGTTTCTCAAACACAAGGTTATAAGATGAAATGGTAACTAGGTATACACCTGAAGTGCATGACATGACCTTCAGTTTGTTATGATAAAATGGGTATTGTGTATATTCTAAACTCACCTTATATCAAAACTTACCTTAATTATAAATCGATATCAGGTATACATATTTTATCATATTGGGTCCATATGGACATTGATTTTGTGCTGTTAGTGTGTTTCATACTCATTACTGACGTTACCTGCAAATTATTCAGAAGATTCAACTTGTTTACTCATTGATCCCTGCTAACTAACAGAATACTTCAGTACTGACCTGACTCCCCGGTGTCCCCCAGCACAAGTCTTTAAGAACTCCTGCTCACTCACACTGGTGTCAGCAGGTTGGTTGTCTAGCAGACTTATCTTACCAATTGCGATGTTAGGATCCATGCCTTGGGGAGCTTCAATTCCAGGAGGCTATAATTTTGCAATTAAGTAGGTTTATAAAAATAAATTTAATAGGAAACCATCAATACATTATACAAAAACAACCCACAACAGCAAACAAGTTCTGTTAACTGTTTCAAAATCAGAGAAATTTGAATCAGTATTCAGTTAACCCAGAAAACATGCTATCTTTTTCTTGGATGTAAATTACTGGGGGAGCAATGTCCTGCTATATCTGACCCAAATAATGTCTAGTTTGCCAAAAAATTTGGGAGCAATGGGACCAAAGGGGCTTAAACGTGGGACGAAGTTTAAGCCGTTATAAGTCCAGTAATCAAGGAAGACATTTCTTTGGTGGCTAACAGGACATTATGTTGATAGATAAATCTATGAACATGTAATGTCCTGTCAGCCACCAATTAAACGTCTTCCTTGATTATTGGAGATATAGGATTTCCTGGTTTGTCCCACAATTTCCTGCTTCAACAGGACAAAATGGGACAAAGCAGGACTCCCCCCTCCTGAATTACTCAAACCTTTACTTGTTGAGTGGGTCCTTTCTGTTCCCAGTGTTGAGCATTCTTCCTTTGTCGAGGAGGGGTCCTCTTTAGAGGCTCATACCTTTCTGTTGATGCAGCAGTCTGAGCGGGGGGTAGTGGCTGTGGAGCAGGGTTTACAACACTTGAGGAAGGTGCTGAAGGAGTAGGCTCTTGAACAGGTATAGCTGGCAGAGGAACTTGTTCTATTGGTTCAACAAGTGGAGTCAGGTCACCATTGAAAGGCTTCAACTTTCCTATATCAACGACCCATACAGAGACATTAGTATGCTGAAATGAGGCACCAATTAATTGGTTTGACTGTACAGTCATATCAGCTACTTTTCCCCAGAATATGCACAAGCTATCATGAACTCTTGCAGGTTCCCAACCATAGACTCTCAGGCTGTCTTCAGCACCACTGAACAGGCCTTCCCCTTTAGGATCAAAGACCATCTGTCGGATAGGCTTAGCTTCAGGGCTTGTGGTCGAGACCAGATCAAAAGTTTCAAGATCCCAGAACTTAACAGTCTTGTCCTCAGATCCAGTTGCAAGCAAGAACTCACATGGATGAAACTCAAGACAACTCACACCATCTCTGTGTGGAGTTTGAATTCATGTAAACCTTAGATGTACCAAGATCCCACATTTTCACAGTCCCATCTTCTGATCCAGTGACAACCCATTTTCCATCTGGGCTGAATTTGACACAGTTTATACGACCTCCATGTCCCTTGTAAGTACAAATACACCCTTGTCGCCTAGTATCCCACAAACGTACATTTGTATCCAAGGAACCTGAGGCAAGAAATTTACCATAAGTGTGGAAGGCCAATGCTGAAATGTTGGCTTTGTGACCTGAGAGAGTTCGTACTACTTGAGCCTTATCAATGTTCCATAGTTTGATTGTGCCAGAGGCACTACCAGCTACAATGTGCTCTTCTGATTGATCAAACCCAACACAATCAATACCACTGGTGTGACCACTGAGACTTAAAGTGACTGTTGGAGATCCAATCGTCCACAAGTTAACCTGAAATCAAAAGGTTATTGACTCGTTGGATACTTACTACCTAATTTGTCAATTACTAAATTAGTGTTTGATCTCTTATTATTACTAAATTTATTATTACCACTAGCAGGCCCGCTGGGCCTGCATATATACACAGAACACACAGCTACGCAGCACCTTGTTCGCAAATTTTAAAAACTACCATTCCGATTGATTGGATACTTCTGTTATATACTTGATATTAATCTATTATATATTCCCTAGCCTCCTATGTTTTAGTCCTATGTTTTAGCTATCAAATCTGCGTTTCCCTGACCATCAAGATTCAAGATACAATAATGGCGACGAAAGTAAAAGTTGAACCTCTATCATTAACATGTTGCGTTCGTTCCTGGTTCGAACCATATGAGTTTCACGTTTTGGCGGGCGACCTATGTTTTAGTCCTATGTTTTAGCTATCAAATCTGCGTTTCCCTGACTATCAAGATTCAAGATACAATAACTTCTTACTGCATTAAAAATTCTAATTAGATCATTAGTTATTCGTAATGAAATCAATTAAATCATTATTCAATTTTATGAAGGAGCAAAGTGGAAATTGGAAAATTGAACGGCGTTGGTTAGTCTTAGTTATGCTAAACCATGTGAGTTTTGTTCCAGCATTCCGTTTTGATTGCAAGAAGTCTATGTTAATTCTCATACTGAAACTGACATTGGACCATTTTGTTTACATTAATCCAGGCCAGGAACTGTCTTTGTAATCTGCTACACCTATATTCGACTCAATTGAATTGTACACTTTTGTAAACTAAACGGCTAATTTCGAAACTATAGTTACTATTGTTATCACCGACTCAGCATTGATGGGGGGGATGAAGCCCAAAAAACCAAAAAAAAAACAAAAAAAAACAAAAAAACCCAAAACCCAAGAATCGGAAAGTAGGGCAGGCCGCTGGTTTTTTGGTTTTTTGGTTTTAGGGTTTTTGGTTTTGGGTTTTTGTTTTTTTGGGTTAGGTTTTTTCAAAATTTTGACTTTTTCAAGCCAATATGGATTGTTGATGCTATTAATGATAACTGTACCAAGAAAAGTTGCTTCAAGGCAACGTTTTGTAACCCATCGTAGATTGGCTACCAACCAAAAATGTAGATATCTATTCATGTTTAATGTCGCAAATCATATCAACAATAGATTTGACCAGCAATGAAGGAAAATTTTATTGTGGAACATTCATGAAATCCATTATGTATCTCTTTTAAAGTTGCAAAATTTTCAGAAATTTTCAAAAATTTGAATTTTCTCCGTAAATTGTCGATTTCTATCAAAAGTAAATAGAGAGCCTACCAAACTTCTTGATCATGTCAATTGGTCTATCCTCGAGCAATGCCAGAGTTTTGGGCACTAAGAACAACGATATTTATTGTTGCACGCCATTTTCTACCATACACAAAGTTGCTTCTAAACGCTTTTTAGTTCCTCATTATGCTTTAATTTTGTTATTTGATCAATATTGCCAAAATCTCGAATCAATTTGTTGTATGTATCATGAATGTTCAGAAAAATCAAAGTTACTGGCAGCCTAACTCCGGTAAAAGTGATTTCCAGTGTCAGAGGATATTTTTTGACCTAAGAAGAACGGGAATTTCATAATATTTTGTGATTGTATCTGTTCAGATTCAAAACTTTGTGCCCATAAGTTAGCTCTATCAATAATTAACAAGTACAAAAACTTACTGTACATTTCTAGCTACCTGGAAGGAGTAGTACTGGGTTTGAGAGCAATAGAAAAAGTTGCTTCAAAGCAACTTTTCCGGATTTTGTCTTAGATTCGTCAGAACCATCATTAGGTATGACTGAAGTCATACCTAAATCTCCGATGGAAGTAATTGAGACGAAACAATAACATTTTAGACCCATTTCTGAGCACATTCCCTTTTAAACATGTTGTTTTGATCAGATTTCTTGAGTTTCATATTTTTCAATGAATGTTCCAAAATTCCCTCAGAATGCTTAGTTATGGCTGGAAATGTTTACAATATAAACTATTCTAATGTACTAAATTAAATGGAAAACAATATCTCACAGTAAATGGCACAAGTTTCTTTGCTTAACTTTCACTTGTTAGGAAAAAGTTGCTCCTAAGCAACTTTTGGTGTCATTCCAGCACAACCAATTTCAATGCATGTAAATTTCTTTATATTCAAACATAATTGTGCCACTTCTCTGGTAAATACTGCTTGAAGGTGTACAATATCATCTATGTCCATTAACTGTTCTATGCATTTTTGATCCCACTAAAATCTGGCTTGAAATTAATTCCATGATGCAGCCGTGAAAATATTGAAACTGAAACCCTTTATATGTTATAGTAATTGAAATTAGCACAAAGTTTTATCAGTTTAGAAAATTTTGCATGCCATATCAATGGTTTATGAACCAAACATCATGTCAGCTAGAATTGATAGAAAAAAGTTGCTTTAGGGCAACTTTTGAACAAAATATTGCTTTTTGGCCTCCTGAATTAGGTAATTGTAAGAAAACATGGCAGATTCTGCTGAAGTAATTGTTAGTCGATAGAAATTGCTGTTTATTGATGTTCAATAAATTGTTTTAAATAACCAAAAATTACCCCTTACTGGAATAAAAAAATTATTATTTTTTCATGTTTCTGTTCATGATTTGCCCCATTTATTCCAATAAGTGATTGAAAGTCTAAATCGTTATGAATGCATAATTTGATTGAATTTGAATTTATATTGCTCAATTGTTTTTGATGGTGTTGCTTTGAGCAACTTTTGAGTATCAAAAAGCAGTGTAGCTAAATACAACAACTGAACTCCCCTTTCATATAGATTCTGGTTCTTTGATACCAAATTGGGCCGTAGACATTTCTATAGGCTCCTTGAATCAAAAACCAAATTATAGGCCACTAAAATAGCCCCTTTTTCAAATTACATTTATTTTCTAGTTCAAAAACCAAAAATAATCAATTGATGTCTAGAGCCAGGATAGTTTGCCTTAAAATAGAGCCAAAAGTTTACAAAATGATAGGCACAAACATTTTGGGCCACAATAAAGCAACAGATTCAAGTTAACCACAGTAATAACCTTCATTTTCCATGATTTTTCGGTAAACTATGCTGAAAATGACGAAACCATTACTGGAAAACCAAGCATGCATGGCTTAAACCATTTATTTTTCCAGTTTCAATAATGTTTGGACTTGATATAGTAATAGGTGAACAGAAATTTGATGTTTCCTTCTTGTCAACATCTTAGTTCAATCAAAAAGTTTCCTAAGAGCAACTTTTCATGCAAAAAGTTGCTTCTAAGCAACTTTTGTACAGTTATCATTAATGTGTTGTTATTGATATCACTATGGTTTCAAACAATATTCGTCAGTTTTTATTGATGTTTTGGGTGATTTATGGTGATTTATATGACATAATCAGTACGCCAAGGCATTGTTTTGGTGAACTATCAGCAAAGCACTGCTCAAGAGTTGCCGAGGGTCAGCCAGCTTAGATCAGCAGGGGTTAAAAAGGGTCAGACTTGAATCATCAGGGGCCAGAAGCCCACTCAGTGCTGAAATAAGGACATAGGGCCCTGCAAACTGTCAAGTGCTAGTGAACCAAGGGGGTTCTCAAGACTCACTGGTTGGCTCATGGCTGATAATGTTCAGACTAGTGTCATCTGAGATTAGCAAGATGTTTTGCACTGAAGAGTCACCATGTCAAAGGATAGCCAAGGGTCACCAGGGATTCACTCACCTATGATTGCCCAATATCAGGTGATGGTCAGCAGGAGCCAGGAGTTAGGCGAGATTTAATAGCAATGGGTCGCCAGGCTACTATGGGATCAAAAAGCTTGTGAGGGAAGAAGTCGGGTGAGGGCAATCAAGACATCAGATAATCACTCATTCAGTTGTTACAAAGGAACAGCCAAGGTTCAGCATGAAGTCAGCCAATGGCCATAAAGGAACCAGACCACTATTGCAGTCAGAAGAGGGGAGAAGGTTACTCAGGTTTTTTACTTCTTGCTAGGGTTCAGTGAAATGTCAAATAGGTATCAGAAAAGGGTCAGTCAAATTTCCTCTGGCGTTGGTAAGGGTTTGACAGGGATCAACCAAGTGCAGTTTCACCCTTGATTCACTTACCTTCCAAAGCACAAGGAAATATTTCTTGTGTGCTGACGGTATATATGCAACTTATGTCCATGGAGGAGTGGAGAGAACCTACATGTCTTGCCTGGCTCAATCGCGGTGGATGTCCAAGCTGCATGGCTCATTCAACAAGAACTGAAACTGCAGGGCTCAATACTGGGTTAGCTCTACACCTTCTGGTAAATGCTGCGATGTATACTCCTCTTGTTGTAATATGCTCAAAAGGCCAGGTAAGGGTCTGTAAAGTATCCCCAGGGGTTAGGGTCACTCAGTCGGTTAAGGTAAGGAAATGATTGGCCTTGGTTCAGCAGGGAGGAATGTAAGGTCCGAATAAAGGTCTTCTAGGACTCATTGGTTTAAAGCTTTTGGATTAGCCTGAGTAAGTATTTCACTGATATTTCGTATACCTCCTGGCCCTGGTGAAGCTTGCTGACTCCCAGGAAGCTCTTAACAATGGCTTACCCCTTAAATTACCCCTGGTTGTCGGTTGACTCTCTTGTGACACTTGGCTGACCCAGGGCCTGGTGAATGATACATTGATCCCTGGGTCAGTGGGTCACCCTTGACGACTGGCCATTATTTAATGACCCTATGTGTGACTGATTTGACATGTAGTATTGACTTTTATTAATCATTGACTGGCCCCTCCCTACCTGACCAGTGACCTGTGATTTAACACCTTTAAATCTCTTCAATCAAGTTTTATAGACATACATAAATTGTATAAATAAGCTTATAACTCTATAATAAGGCCATGTTCAAACAGTTTTATAAACATCCGCATGTAGGTCCTAGAACAGTAGAGCAGTGGTATGACCCCTTTGGCGAAGCTTGAATGGACCTGACCTGGAAAAAGTACCCTCCAGACTCCAGAGTAAGGAGTTTTCAGGGTAAGCTTTAGTATAAGTAGTCTCTATAAATGCTCTGAAGATTAACAGCTAGGGCCATAGTTACTTAGTAAGGGTTAGGGTTGGTGTAATACATTAGTGAATACCTTCATTAACTTTTCTCTGTGGAATCTCATCTTACTAACCCTCAGAACCCCTCTCAGTATAGGACTATTGGCTGTTCATTTGATTTCTTGACCTAGGGTCAACAAAAGCTATTAATGATCTTATTAATCTATTAGGCCTTTCAGTGTGTGCTTTATTAATGGGTGTTTATATAAGGTCAGAATCCAGTTTAAGTTGTAAAAATTTATTCAAACACTGTCATAACATAGTGGGTCAGTCGAGGGTGACCACTGACCAGGGGATCAGCGTTGAAAGGTTCACTAGGAAGTCAATTAGGGGTCAGTAGGGACAAGGGGAGACCCCTGAGAGAACCAAAATGCGTCATTTGGGGTTCACTCAGGGCCCCAGGATCAGCTCTGATATTATGAATGGATGCTTTCACTTGACTGATTACTACTTCACTACTGGAAGTCACTATTATGTGAATGCCTAAGAATGCAGTTGAAAAACTATAGGAAAAAGTATAGGTAGGTACCTATTGGAAATCATCTTAATATGTACTTGATAAAAAATCTCTGCAAGTGTCTTAATAACAGAGGAATTTCAGTATTAAAATCCCAACAATAATAAAATGTCTTCTTACAAATTAACAAAACAGTCATGAACGTGAATTTTGAATGATTGGACTGATGCCAAAACAATTTGATGAGTGAAAATATTCAATTATATTCAGTAAATTACACAATTCTAGGTCGTTTATGCTACATACCAAGCTCCTGTGGATCTACAGTCACATTGTAGACATCATAATACAATCGAATTTTAACCTAAAAATCGTTTGGAAAGGTGCTAGAAATTACTAAAATGTAACCTGAAAAAAACCAAAAAAAACCAAAAAAACCTAGCCCAAGAATCGGAAAAGTAGGGTAGGCTTTGGTTTTTTTTGGGCTTCACCCCCCATTGATTATCTGCCAAACTCTGCCACAGAAAACAATTCATCTGAAATATCCTCTGTTGTTCAAGTTATGTCCTTTCTCCATCTTGAGATCTTGACTTCGAAGTAAAAAACCATCAAATTTTCAAAAACTATGTCAGCACAGCATTTAACAGTAGTAGCATAATAGAAAGCTCTCGCATAGCACTGATTATAATGTGCACATGCGCAAAAATTGGTTTCCATAGCAACGGCACCCCATTTCTACCTTTTGCATTCATTTCTCGTGATATTTTCTTGGCAAGCTCAAATTTAATTGTGGACAGCGGCACAGACAAACATTATTCACGTGTGACTCTACTTTATATATAAGATTAGGGATCGTTCACATATGACGTAACCACCTAGAGGGGGGAGAGGGTTTCCGAATGATTACGTTACATGTTGTAACAAATACAACTACTGTAAACTTGATTACTAGGGGGAGGGGGGGTTGATTGCGTAATATGTGAATGATCCCTTAAATCGAGATAACATATAAGTTTTAAAATTACAGCCCAACACATGTAGACATATTAAATTAACTAACTGAGGACCCTGAAATCCAAACCCCAAATCCCACCACCTTTTTCAATTTCTGCAATGGATCAGGAGGATGGGCTAAAGGCTAGTATAGGGTTTGGTATGAACTTGGCCAGAAATAGCTCAAGAAACTGTGTAAGCACATGAAAGATTAGACATTCATGCCAGGCAACATTTTATCATCAAGATGGTAAACATTCAATTAAATTCAATTGAAATGACTGACAATGATATAATGTCAGCCTTCTATCTTATATATAAAGTAAATTCACACGTGAATAATGTTTGTCTGTGCGGGCGCACACCATTAAATTTGAGCTTGCCAAGTAAATATCAAGAGAAACAAAGGCAAAAGGGAGAAATGAGGCGCCGTTGCTATGGAAACCAATTTTCGCACGTGCAGATGATAATCAGTTCTTTTGAGAGTGCTTTCTATTACGCTACTACTGTTAAATGTTGTGCTGCAGTTTTGAACATTTGACATTCTTTTACTTCAAATTCAAGATCTCAAGATGGACACAACTCGAATAAAGGAGGATAATCCAGATAGATGGTTTTCAAAAAGAACTGCGGTAGAGGTCGGCCGATAATCAATGCTCAGTCGGGCGTGAAATGTAGTTTTTAAATTAGCCGTAAAGATCAATTTAAGGTTTACAAAAGTTCTATTTAACCGAGTTGGATAAATTAGCAGATTACGAACTACGAAGACCATTCCTGGCCTGGATCAATGTGATCAAAACAAAGTTGTCCAATGACAGTAAGTCAGTATGAGAATCACTATCAGTTATCAGAATCAACATCATCGTGCAATCAAAACGGAACGAAACGCACATGGTTTAGCACGACTAAGATTGACCGAACTACTTTGCACTCAGCTCCTTCATAAAATTCATTATTTCATTTAAGTTAATAATTGGATTTGTTCTTTTTTCAAAATTTGCGAACGAGGTGGTGCGAAGCACCGCCGAGTGAGCTATGTATCCATTTATATATTATTCTAGCAGGTCCATCATTTACATATTATTCTAGCAGGCCCAACGGGCCTGCTAGTACATGATAATAATAGTAATTGATATCATGAAGAGAAAATTACCTTACGATCTTCTCCACCAGTAGCCATGAGTCTTGTGTTTTTCAGGCCTAATGCTAAGCAGTTGACATTTCCACCATGAGCAGCAAATTCTTGAAGTCTCCATGCTCGCTTACTTTGAAATGTCATAATTCTACCAAAATTTGATTTAAGCTTACTGAGCTTGCATCAAATATGTCAGAACATTGATGGCATTGTTCCTCAAATATATTGGAAGATCAATGAGCTGATTGAATTAATTTGGCAGCTTGTTATTATATCATGAAATGAAAATAATTTTTACAGCTATTAAACCAGAACTTTGAATGGAACAGGCTGTAGGGCACACTCAATAATTTCCTGAAAAGCTGCACAAAGTCCTTGTCAAAGTACTGGCATAATGCATATGTGTCTTCATAGGTCGAAAACAACAGGTTGAAAAGTAGGTCAAAAAGAAGGTCAAAAGGACATGTAGAATTTTACTGTGCCCCAGTCTGAATGGTTTTCACAACAGAAACTATCTTTTCCTCATCTCTCTTGAAGATTGAAAGCATGATCTGCAATTTCCAAGCCAAGAAGGGTCATTATTGATCCCTTTCTACCTACCTTTTCAACCTACTTTTCACCTGTCACTTTCAACCTATGAGCACACATATCAGTAACTTCAATGTATCTGAATTCATGTAGTTTATATTGCACTTAATGGCCAAGTTTTACCACAGGAACATGACCAAAATTAGCCTCCATAAGCCTCCATGGATGCTGAGTGGAGGCTGAGTGGAGGCTGAGTGGAGGCAGAGTGGAGGCTAATTTCAAGAATTAGGCTAACTTTTGAAAAATAACCTCCACTATGGAGGCTATGATTAGCCTCCACTAGCCTCCATTAGTCTCAATAAGCCTCCACTCAGCATTCACACAGCCTCCATGGAGGCTACAGTTATGGTTAAGCCTCCACTAGCCTCCAGTGAAGAATTAGCCATCAATAGCCTCCACAGAAACTGAAATATAACATTTTTGTGCAGGCTAGGGCATTAATATGGAGGCTATTGGAGGCTACTTGAGGCTGAGTGGAGCCTAAATCAACTAGCCTCCTTAAAACAAAATTTCTCGCTGAAACTGCTGAAATAGAGAAAAAAAAATTAGAGAAACAAAATTTATTTTTTATCAACATTTTCAATACATAACAAAAATCAAATCAAATCAATTCCTTTCCTTATCCCAATAAATCACCCAATTTTAAAGAATATTTGAAAAAAATAGATTCAACTTTCAAACAACTCTTACTGTTCTCCACTCAACATCCAGTATCCACTAGGCTCCAATCAGCCTCCACCTAGCCTCCACTCAACCTCCAATAGGCTCCACTCAGCCTCCAAGGCGCGGCGCCTTGCAACGCGACGCCTAGCCTCTGGTTAGGGCTCAGTTGCGCTCTGCAGTTGCGCTAAACTGCATCCATTTAAGCCTTCAATATGAATAAGCATATTCCCCTAACCAGTTCCTAAGCCCGCATAGGTGTGTGTACGCGCCGCGCGAGCCTCACAGGGATGTACGTGTTTAGCAACTTAACCAGGGGCGTCGTTTTAGCGCTTGCCGCGCCGCGCACGGAGAGTGCGCGGCAAGCGCTAAAACGACGCCCCTGGTTAGGGGAATATGCGTAACCAGGGTCCTGGTAAGGGCAAATAGGCATGACTTATTATAGTTAATATGTTCAAAAAATGCTATCAACTTTTAACATGCAGCATCACCTTGATTTTTAATATCAAAATTGAATTGATATCTTCTTGATATTTTGTTTATGTCTTTTTCTTGTGTCAGTTACTGTTTTTATGGTATTATTGTTCATTCCAGGAGGGTTTTATCTTATTACAGCTGACATGAGATATCTTTTGTGCATTCATATTTTTTTCATTTTGGAAATTACTTTACTTTATCACAATTATTTTTAATTTAATATTTGAATTAAATGAAATCTTTCTTAAAGACATCAAACTGCAAGGCTTTTCTCCAAATCCGTACTTGAACACCAACATGATCCCTTTAAGTAATGCAATGTGGAGAGCAGTAAGATCTAAGTGAGAAAAAATTAATATACGCTTAGAGCATGGCTGGGAATGCGCTAATAGAAATTATTGCATGAGGCGAGTGCAATAGCTAATATTGTCGCTGCGAGCAGGCAGAGTGCGACAATACCACGAGGGAAGCCGAGTGCAATAATTTTATTAGCGTCATGACCATTTGCCATGCTCTTAGTGTATTAGCCAATGTGAGAGTGCAATATTACTTATTATTGCACGCCTACTACCCTCAAAATTGGCTAATCTAAGTTATTTTAATTCATTTCTATGATATTTACCCCTATTTCTTTTATGGATTGTTTCAAAATGTTATGATAAATGGACACCTGTGTTCCAAGGTGTTATTATTCATAGCCAATGGATTGAATATTATTAAGAATATTATTAAGATCCATTCATTTCACTACAGAGTTTTACTGTTTCATTGTATTGCCTGTGATAAAGATGGGGATCCTTTAATTGATTGTTATGGTTCATTTTTTGAATAATTAATTAATATTACATAGGCTGAGAAAGTGTCCATGACAAGTGGTGTATTATACAATCAATAAATTAAATCTGGCAATGGTGGGCTGCAATGTACACTTAACTAACTAACTTGGTAAATTTTATCCGTTGAGTTGGCGTTATCAGAGTTCCGACCACCGCGTTGGTGAGTGGTTCTATCAGAGTTGGACCAGCTGCAGCTGTACCCAGCGAACGAAGGCTCGTCCGGTATCAGAGAAACGTGTCGAAAGTTTCTGCAGCTTTCACATGGCTAGGTACCCTATTCAATAACTTAGGTCCTTGTACCGCAAGGATGAAGTGTCACAGGAATTCGGGACTACATTGTGGATAATCTTCCACATCGTCAGAATGACATATCTTTCCCCTCTACGCTGCAGTGGCACGAGCTTCAATTGGGAGAGCCTTTCCCAATATATATAATAGGTCAAAAAATTTTGTATGAAATGCAGGTTTTTTAAAACTTCTATGTACAATAAGTTTTTAAAATAACCAGCATTTCATGCAAAAAATGAACAGCCTAAGTGACACCATACAGCCCACCATTGCCAGAAAGGATAGCTAACAACCTTCGATGCAATTTACCATGATATTTTAAAGGCATGTAGATGTCATAAGTAAACATTTTGTTATTTAGTTGCGCAATTTTCAAACCCAAGGAATTATTTTTTGCGTGCGTTCTAATTTTCAATACTACTTCTCCTCTTCAACTACTCGCAACTCGTGTAGTAATACGTTCATGATGCAGGGTCCCGTCTCTGTCCATGATGTTATTGATGTGTGGCACACTATGTGGGCCTATCGCACGTCCTGATGTGTGGTTTCTAATACGATGTGGAAAAACGCAGGCGAATCTTAGTCCAAGACGAAATGTCCATCCGTTAGCAACCCGTGTTAAAAGCGATTTCTCGACGGTTATTAGGCCTTTAAACCATGCAGAATCGAACCAGCTCGGTCACGACATCCGATCTCGACGGCGACAAGTCGATATTGACCACGCCCTTTTGCGGTTACGCGCAGGCTTGATTTTCATAACTTGGCTCAGGAAGGTCGCAGAGACCCCGCTCTGGGCGCAAACGAAGCGCAATGGCCATGTTTATATACGACTTGTTAATAAACATATGCCCTAAAATGATCAGAAAAGTTATGACCGAAAACAGTTTTTAAGCCATCGCGAAGCAAATTTTCGGTAATTTTCGAAAAACCGTTAGTAACCTGTGTTTGAAGCGATTTATCGATGGTTGCTAGGCCTTTAGACGATGTAGAATCGAATTAGCTCGGTCACGACATCTGATCTCGATGGCAACAAGTCGATATTGACCACGCCCTTTTTCTTAAGGTTATGCGCAGGCTTGATATTCCATAATTTGGCTCAGGAAGGTCGCAGAGACCCCGCTCCGGGCGCAAACGAAGCGCAATGGCCATGTTTATATACGACTTGTTAATAAACATATGCCCTAAAATGATCAGAGAAAAAGTTATGACCGAAAAACAGTTTTTAAGCCATACATGAAGCAAATTTTCGGCGATTTTCGAAAATCCGTTAGCAACCTGTGTTTTAAGCGATTTATCGACGGTTGCTTTAGACAATTGTTGATAAAGATATGCCCTAAAATGCTCAGGTGTAGGTTCAAATTGAGTGTCCGCCAAAGGGTCAAAATCAAGTTCAATTTGGCCTGATGATAATGTTTCTATCATTTTCTGTATTGTCTCAGGATTCCAGAATGGTATCATTATATACAAATTTTTTCATTGAAAATCATTTTTTTCAAGATTTTCTGTTTATTTTCATGACATTGAAAATCCATCATTTCAGTCGAAACATGCTAAATTTCTGCTGCTTTGGAGCAACAATGCAGCAAAATATGGCTCAATATGGAACAGTGTGGTGGATAAATCACTTTTGAATGATTTTGGGACCTCTTGTATGACAAAAATCCACAATATGACCATTTTCTGACCTCATGGTCCAAAAATTGACATATTCTCATTTTTTGATGAATATTCTGCATTGTAGGCATATTCAAGGTATCTAACCTTGCTGGTGGTATTGATTTAAGTATAAGGAAGTTTTTGAAAACAATAAATTGCTCTGGAAGTGGTCACATGTCAAGAAATTTGCTTGCGGGACATAATTTTGTCTCGCGTAATGATAAAATTTTGAACTCTAAAACCAAAATTCTTCATAGGGATGATTATTGACTTCAAATGATGTGTAAGCTATTGTTAGATGTCCTTCATAACAAAACAAGTCCTCTGGGTGAATAAGTTTATGAAAAATTCTAATATTTTGCCTTTTTGATCATTTTGAAAATTTTTTGAAGAAGGTGAAAAAAGCCCACTAGAAGGCAAAACTTGGATGAAATCCATCTCTTATCAACCAATTTGCATGGTCACATCGAAAAAAGGGTTGGTGTCCATAAAATATCCTCTGGTTATCATTTTTCCAAAGATACGGTAGGGCGCGGGACATATTTATGTCTCGCGTAACCTATTTTGGAAAGGACCTTTTCTGGACTTCTCCAAGTATGCCCAAATGTCTCCATACCACGTTTCTAACATATCCATAGCACCCAATAGCCAATGAAAAGTGATTTTAAGTTGATCTTGAGGACATTTCCTCTCATTGCGGGACATAATTATGTCTCGCGCACTCAATACGCATCACATTTTTGACCATAACTTGGCCATCGTTGAAGCTAGAACAAAAATTTTGGGTCCATCTGAAAGCTGAATCTTGGCAGAATGCAGTGCACACAAGCAATCATTGAAAAGAGCAGAACAAGACCTCCATAACCAATCCTTGTGTTGATGATAGAGTTTTCTTACTTTTTGTAACCTTAATGTTTTTAGATAAAGTTGAATATCTGCTGAACCATGAGTCCAATTGACTCAATTTTTGGTTTGTCTTGGAGCTTAGGCTTCCTGCTAATACCACAAGCTAAAAATTCCTATACAACTTACTTTCTGGCCTGGTGATAGCCAATTCAATAAGGTAACAAATTCATGTAACCTTATTTATAGGCAAATTTTAAGCGATATGGAAATTATTCTCAAAATTGACCAAAAATAGGATTTACTTCTGGTTTTTGCATTCTATATCATTAACATGGTCTTTGGTGAGGTATTTGGGCCAAAAATTATTCGAAATTGATTCTATCTTCATGTCAAACTTTTGTATGGAAGTTGGCGGACAAAATTTTAGCATCTTTTGAACCTACACTCAGGAAGAGAGATGTGGGCGAAAAACTGATTTTTGGGCGCCCATTGGACATAGCGGAGGCAATTTTTGTATCTTGGCCCAGAAACGTCAAAGAGAATTCGTCGTGAGTACAAACGAATAGCAATATTGACCATAAGAAACTTACCGATAAACATATTCCCTTTGGACGAAAACTGATAATTTGGACACATGAGGGGCGTAGTGGACTAGTGTAGACAATTTTGTAATTTTGGCCCAGGAAGGTCCCAGAGACTTCATTTTGAGTTTATAATATATGACTCAGAAGCATAGGTATGAGCGAAAAACTGTCAATTTCTGCATACCTGTGATGCATAGCACCTGCCTCTTGTCTGCATCTAATAGAAACCTAATTCGATCAACTGTTAAGTAGGCCGCCCGTGATGTAATGTAGTTTGTAAAAGTAAGTTGAGTGGATTCCAGTATGTTGATGTCTTGGACTGTGTGAGGGTTCCAAACTGGAAACTTAGTTCAAGTTTCAAGTTTTGTACAATAAGAAGGACTTATTTTGATCGGTATGAGAATACACGGAGCACCACTTTAAGCCATTTTACTTCCATTTTTGGGCAGCAACCGTTTCCAGAAAGCCAGAAGAGACACGTCATGTCTGGAATCTAGAAGGATGTGAAACCAAGGTATAATTTGACACGATTATGTCTTGATGGGGTGCTGCACTGGAACAACTCAGCAGTGAAAGAAAGATGTCAAGATATTATCAACACGAACAGTAAAGAGAATCTTCCTGCTTATGAAGTCATGTAGGCGAGGTATTAAATTTGTTTTATGTAGCACCATGCTAATCAGAGTTGCCCAATTCACCTCAGGAATTGAGGTCGTCCTGGAGAACAGGGACATCAACACACTTTGCTGATAGTGATTCTGGCACCGTCAGCAAAACTTCCAGAAAAGCCTGTGATATGCTGATATGGCATTGATGATCGTTTATGTGTGCGAGGGAAGAGAATGAAACCAAGAGCTGACCCTTGAGGTACTTCACTGAGGACGATTGAGAGGAGAATGGAAGCCTTTCATGGTCACAAATCAATTCCTGTATTTAAGGATCCAAAGAAGACGTTTACCCTAAACCCCACATTGACCCAGCTCTTGGTCCATAATCCATATTGTCGAATGCCTCAGCTTTGTCAAGGTACCATCGTGGTTACTCCTGTAAAGGATAATCTGAAAGATCTCATTTATGGGAGCAAATAATTGGGAGCTGTGTTGCATCTAATCTGCGTGGGAGCTCATTGAGGAAGCTGTGTGGGAACTAATGAGAGCTTTGTGGGAGCTGCATGGCTAAAGATTAAGAAACCTTTGGTTGCTATTGGGGCTGGTGAATTCTACAATTCTATGGAGCTAGGGGGTTACCTTATTGTAGGAAATTAAGCACTCAAAAAATTAAGCCTACACGTCATTAAGCACCATGAAATTAGGCCCTTTTGAGAGGTCTGGTGCTTAATTACATGTTGGCGTAATTAAATGTAGGCTTCATTTCATGAAGCTTAATGCAATGTTTTCATAATGTATTCAAATTACACGCAATTTTTTCTACATTTTCTATGCGATGAATTACACCTGTAAGTTCTCTGTAGAAGTTCTGGCTAAAGAACAGTTCAGTCTCCGATCACATATGGAGGTTGGAAATCAAGAGTCAGGTCAAAGCTGAATGGTCACTTGTAGAAAATGCTTAGTTTTTGGTGCTCCGTGCTTACGTCAATGATAACTACAGCTTCGAAAGATCTGACATGGATGATTCGAAAGCTATACTGGAGAGGATCATTGATAGCATCAAGGACAGGGATGCAGATGACGATGAATTGGAGGATGCGGAACCATGCGGAGATGATGAGATGGGGGCTGAAGACGAAAATATTTGATTTGTTCCATTATTATTTCGATTCTGTACTTTCATTGGTTTACATAATCACTGAAAATGTAGCAAAATATCGAACATTTTATGCCATTTTGAATCCCAAAATTAATTGAAAATTGAGGTATTCAAAAATTAAGCCAGCACGTCATTAAGCACCATGAAATTAGGCCCTTTTGGAAGCATTGGTGCTTAATTTTCTGAGTGGTTAATTTCCTACAATAAGGTATTTCGCAAGTTCATCAATAGATCAAATGAAGCCTCGTTTTATACACAACCTAACTTGATTTTCAATTTAAAAATGGTTTTACAATCGGTTGTTCACTCCCAGTTCTCACTGTAGCTATAAGCTAGCACCCCGCTCTTGATCGTTTAAATACATAATATACTCATATAATATGCTAATCAAAAATAATTGTTGACACGCATATGCTCTAAAAATATCATAAACAAAATTAAGGGTGAAAACGGACTTTTTCCGCAAAGGCGTAATTGACTTCTATCTGAGCCCAAGGAGGTCGTAGCCACTTCTTATTAATATTGGTCTTAAAGTTAGGTATTGGTCAGAAAGAAGCCCAATAGCCATGCTTATCCTTAAATATACGGATTTTGGATCAATTTATATACAAACAAACGTTTACACGCTGTTCATTGGATTTCGATGTCCGATTGGGAAGCCAAGACATCAAGAAACTGGAAATCACCCAACGTACTTTTACACGCTACTTTGCTACATCATTGGATTTCCCACCAGGAAAAGTTGAAAAGACTCTGTCTTATGTCTCTCCAGAGGCACAGAAAGCGATATGCAATATCAAGTCTAGAAACATGACTATTGCGCTTCGTTTGCGCCCAAAACGAAGTCTCTACGACCTTCCCGAGCCAAGTTATGAAATATCAAGCCTGTGCATAACCTTAAGAAAAAGGGCGTGGTCAATATCGACTTGTCGCCATCTAGATCAGATGTCGTGACCGAGCTAATTCGATTCTACATGGTCTTAAGGCCTAGCAACCGTCGATAAATCGCTTCAAACACAGGTTACTAACGGTTTTTCGAAAATTACCGAAAATTTGCTTCGCGTATGGCTTAAAAACTGTTTTTCGGTCATAACTTTTTCTCTGATAATTTTAGGGCATATGTTTATTAACAAGTCGTATATAAACATGACCATTGCGCTTCGTTTGCGCCCAAAACGAAGTCTCTACGACCTTCCTGAGCCAAGTTATGAAAAATCAAGCCTGCGCATAACCTCAAAAAAGGGCGTGGTCAATATCGACTTGTCGCCATCGAGATCAGATGTCGTGACCGAGCTAATTCGATTCTACATGGTCTGAAGGCCTAATAACCGTCGAGAAATCGCTTTTAACACGGGTTGCTAACGGATGGCATTTTTTGGACATTTCGTCTTGGACTATCTTTACTCTTCTGCTATACTCCCTGACTTAGGCTTTCTTAACATAGAAGAATAAGGGGCTGAGTCGAGTACTACACAATTTACGGAACTACCGGTATGACATCAAGCCGGCCTAGGTGGATAGACTTCATGGTCAGAGCAGCTTTGAATTCGCTATACTACAACTTAACAAAATTGTGAAGGCAATCAAAATATCGTGAGCAATTCCTATTGGTGCCTTTGATATATTCTAAAGCCATGAAATTGCAAAAACTTTCGATGAGTATTTGTGATGTCACAGTTTTCTAACTTGTGCCATCTTTTCCTACATAGTTACATAGCCTCCTGCAGATCATACTTGCAATATAACTTCCAATTTTTGTATTTCAGAGTTTCAGTTTTCCTGGCAGCACTCAGTTTGGTGTCACTGCTGTTGGGTGTCCCGCAAGCTGCTGCAATGTCCCTGGCAGCACTCTCTTCGAGGTGTCATTTGTCACTGCCAAATGCTGCTCGGTGTCTGGTGTCTCCCGAACTATAGTCTTATGTTCTTAAATTATAGTCTGATGTCCGAACTATAGTCTTATGTCCGAACTATAGTCTGATGTCCGGTACCTCCTTTTCATGATTCCGTTAAAGAATGATGTGTATCGAATCAGTAAGTTTTATTAACTTTTCAAGAGTTTAAGTTTATGATACGATCATACCAAAATTCAATTCCAATCGTATTTGTTGTGGTTTATCTTGCTGAATTTATTTTTCGCTGAAAATATGTTGAGTGTAAGTGAAACTTGTGTTATGGTGAGCTCTGTTCATGATATCGCATATAATTCAAATGATTAATGAATTTGATTCTATATATTTGGCTTTGAATCTGTATCACCGTTAATATTTAATTGAAAGTAAATGTTGTTGTCAGTGCTGGATGATGGAACTATGATCAAATATCATTAAATTGACAAGTATGATCACCAATAACCAAAGGATAATTTATCGTAGCCATGCCGCCTGTAGTGTTGCTGCGTAATTTCTACATGCCTTCGAACGTGCCCTGTTCGTGCTGCGCGCGTCAAATATTGGCGCGCACAGCACGTACGCTCACATTTGCCTCTGAATCCATAGGTGTGTGTCCCGTAGGGAAGCGCCGCGCGCGTACACACACCTATGCGGGCTTAGGAACGCTGATCGGCGTTAGCATCTGGTCAGGTGAAGGTAAGGATTAAGGTTTGGGTTAGGGCTATGGTTAGGTTTAGCGCTTGCCGCGCCGCGCACTCTGTGCGCGTAACCAGGGCCCTGGTTAGGGCAAGGTTAGGACAAAGGAAAATTGACGTTTAGATCTATCTGGGAGATATACCGTTTTTTTTCCGTGTTTTTAGACATATTTTTACTGGTTTTTGTGTTTTAGGCTTGTTTTCAGTGTTTTAGATACCTTTTTAGGTTTGTTTGTGTTTTAGACGTGTTCCCGTTTTGAGTTTTTTGTGTTTCAGACACATTTTTCATGATTTTTGTGCTGAAGATGTGTTTCGACTGTTTCTTGTGTTTTAGCTACACGTGTTTCATGTTTCTTATGTTTTACATACATATTTATGAAATTTATGTCTAAAACATAAAATTCATGAAAAACACGTCTAAAACACAAATCCTTGAACAATACAATATTGGTCCCAAAATCTGTTCTCAGGATAACAAGGCAACAACTAACCATGATATTCCCATCCCTGATAATTTTATTTGATTTGTACAATATCTATGTTTGTAAAAATGGCATGAAATTAAGATACTTTGTCACTGTCAATTGCCAGGTTTCACAACACTTTAATGAGACACACAAGCTGATTGTTAAATAGCAAAGTACTTTCAGAACATCATCAGTGCTACAATCATATTTGAGGCCCCCATTGCCTCAAATTTGATTGCAAATAGTAGTGTCGTTAAGTTTAAAACTTGTTTTCTTCAAACAACTTGTTATCTTCAATATACTTCCTTTTACCAGAAATGGTTTAAAGAATCCGATAGAATATAATATTCCCTATCATAATATGTTTGATATGATTGAAGTGAAACACAGAAATCTCAATAATGAAATCAAACCCACACACTATGAACCACTATTCTACTTACAGTTTCAAGATAAACATATCTCTTCTTCAGGAACCCCACATAGTGTTACACAACATTCTCAAATTTGATTGTAATTAGTAGTGTTGTTGAGTTTGAAATTCTATTAAGCTTAACCCTATCATAATAAATCATATATCAATGAAGGATTCAAAAATGATATCTTAGTATATCTTAGAATAGATATCAGGTTCACCCTGACAGGGGTAGTCTCAGTGACACCATTTCTGAGCTCATGAACAGGGTCTGAAGCAGATACTGGTCCAAGTGTCAAAGGTAAGTACACAGTTGTGAGATGAGTATTGAATATTATACATTATTATTTGACTTACTAAACCTAAGGTGCCTGTTACGTTCATCAGTTGATCGATTGGAATTGGTCAATCAATCAACTCCATTTGAACCATTGATGTGTTTTACTGGTCCCTAATGATTCGAATCATGTTTAAATGAGCAATATTTAGTTGTTTTCCTACTAGTTAGAAGATTTTCTATTTAAAACACATCAGTCAATCAAATGAAGTTGATTGATTGATCAATTCCATTTGATTGACAGCTGTTCTATGCATGCGCCTAACACTCGCAATTACCCAACATGTTTTAAGTATGCCCGGTCAGGACTAGGGTTAATATTTGTTGACCAAACAATTTGAACCCCAGCTTTTTGTATGCTAAGCCATGTATCTAAACTGTCTGTTTCAGGGCCTGAGATACATGAAGTTCTCTACTGACTTGTTACATCTTGATATCAAGCCCGGAAACATCTTCATTTCTCACAGAGAGGTATGTATACAGTTTCACTCCCTTGCTACCAACCAAGGCCTCTAAAGTGAAATCTCATCAAATTCAATGTGCAATCCATGACTCACAATGATAGGTAAACAATAATTTATCAGGTAAACAATAATTTATTAATTTCTTGGCACTTTCACAATCAATATATAGAATAAATATATTTTATATCTGAGAAATAGTGCTGCCTTTCTTTAAAATGAGCTCTGATGATCTAAAGATTGGTAATACTCTAAGGACTGTAATGGCCTCAGCAGTCATACCACAATACTGTATATCTAACTCATGGGACAGAGGATTTGGCTAAGTCCTTCTGACAGACCCTAGATATGCAGCATAACAAATGTTTCAACTTGATAGTCTGAAGACCCCGACAGGATTCGAATGTAGGTCAATCCGTGTTCATCACTAGCTCCAGTAGGAGGGGCAAGTCATCACTCGTCAAGGAAGGCGTGGTAGGAGTAGGAGGGGCTGGTCATCACTCATCAAGGGAGGCGTGGTAGGAATAGGAGGGGCTGGTCATCACACGTCAAGGAAGACGTGATTGGAGGGGGGTTTCATCACTCTTCAAGGAAGGCGTGGTAGGAGAGTAGGAGGGGCTGGTCATCACTCGTCAGGGAAGGCGTGGTAGGAGAGTAGTAGGGGCTAGTCTTCACTTGTCAAGGACGGCATGGTTGGAGTAGGAGGGCTGGTCATAACTCGTCGTGGAAGGCGTGGTGGGAATAGGAGGGGCAAGTCATCACTCGTCAAGGAAGGTGTGGTAGGAGAGTAGGAGGGGCTGGTCATCACTTGTCAAGAAATGCGTGGAAGGAGTAGTACAGGCTAGTCTTCACTCGTCAAGGAAGGCGTGGTGGGAGTAGGAGGGGCTGGTCATCACTCGTCAAGGTAGGCGTGGTAGGAGTAGGAGAGGCTGGTCATCACTCGTCAAGGAAGGCGTGGTAGGAGTAGGAGAGGCTGGTCATCACTCGTCAAGGAAGGCGTGGTAGGAGTAGGAGAAGCTGGTCATCACTCGTCAAGGAAGGCGTGGTAGGAGTAGGAGAGGCTGGTCATCACTCGTCAAGGAAGGCGTGGTAGGAGTAGGAGCGGTCCGCAAATGTAATGAATAATGACTCCACCCGCAATGGGGGGCTTTATATATGTTTTTGTTGACACCCAATCAAACTGACGAATGCACGCAATCCACATTCCATCCATATGACGTTGACACCATTCGTATGTAATGACGTATGACGTATTTTGATTCGTACGCAATCAACATTCTAGCCATATGACGTTGACACCATTCTTATGGTATGACGTATGACGTATTTTGATTTGTGCGCATTCCACATTCCATCCATATGACGTTGACACCATTCGTATGGTATGACGTATGACGTATTTTGATTCGTACGCATTTCACATTCCATCCATATGACGTTGACACCATTCGAAAATAAACATCCAATTTTGCAGGGGAACGCTGGTTACATTTTGTTGCAATTAATTCCGACGAAACATCATGTGGCGGGAAATTCAATAAAATTCAATCAATTTTGGCACATTTTGTGCCATATTTACCAGAAATTGAGTGCTAGCTGTAGGGCGCTGTACTAAAATAAAACTCTCATATTTCCGCGCATAAAAATTTGAGATCGCGCGCGCCGCGCGATATAATAATTAATTTAATTAAGTGATTCGATTGAAACTTGCATTGAACTGTAAGTGAATTCGCGAAGTGGAAAGGAATTGAGAACGGGAATGCGCGGTCGCGCGCGCTGCAAAATTACGGAATGCAACTCGCGTGTGACAGTAAGGACTTCAGCAGAATTTCCAAGGTTGACTGAGGGTGCTATTTCTTATGTGAGCTGTGACAAGAGATTGAGTTGAAGTCAAATTTCAACAAGGCTGCACACTAGAAGCCTTCAATCTTATGAAGGAAGACAGTGACTGGTGAAGATTAAGAATTAAAGCAGCTGCAAAACCGTACCATAAATTTTCTTTACTTTCGAGTATTGTACACTATACACACCTTACTATACATCAAGTATCCAGCCATCCTTATTAGGGGCCTGTATAACACATCAGTCGATCGAATGGAATTGGTCGATCGATCGGGAGCATGTTTTTGACAGGCCCTGAATGACTAAGTCATGTTTGATTAGGCTTCTATTGTAGCTACATAAGCTATTAACTTACTAGGTCAAAGATTTTCTGCAAAAAACACATCGGTCGATAGAATGAAGATGATCTTGATCGATCGAATTATCTGTTATACAGGCCCCTAAGCTGATCCTAGTTTAGGCATTAGTTGTCCCGAAAAGAATAGGAGATTATGAAAGAAAATTTATAGGCTATGTTATGATGCAGATGACACAGGCAGTTAAATGCGTAATGGCAATTGTTGTCCTATAACAATGTATGTGCAAGGGCAAGCATCTAGTCTACTGTTAGTGTTCATTAGGGCTAAAAACCAAACGGCAACGGGTTTCATAGGCCCCAAATAATCGCTACATACCATCCAATTTTAAATAAGCAAAATAACAATAAGGGGAAAAAAACTGCAAGTCAATCTTTAATAGTTATTCCCCGGGATTTAAAAAAAGGGAAAAAAACCCAATTTACGAAACCACCAACAACAAAACGGTCAGGGTTGGGGAAAAAAAAAAAATATTTGGGGGCCCCCATATATAGGTCCCCCGGGCAAAA
>WFMF01000336.1:9104-74169 GCA_011033025.1 Beroe forskalii
CTCTGAGCTTATACTCCCTTGAGGATACACGCAGCGATAAAGTTTGTTCTAAGGCTTCATTATTGCACAGGAGTTCCTCAAATATAACTCATTATTACTGCATAACGCTTTCTTTATATTGCATATCTTATTGGCCCAATGAGAGAGAATACTAGCGCAATTCTTGTTTCCATGGGCCGGTCAAATGGTTAGACAATGATTTGTTTTGACCAAAGGGCCGGTTAAAAAGGGTTGACTAAATTTAATACAGGCACTGCCTACTGTTATGACTTATATGTACAGGTTACCCTGATCCCTGCATTCAAAGATTCAATTTGCTATTGTACGTCGAAAAACAATTTTGGTTTAACAATGTATACAACCATACAGAATACATTATACAATTTATACGATGTTGGTAATCCAAACCGTATTATAACCATGGACATTGTTCATAAGTATACATTCAATGAACGAACGTACATTATGTGCTGTGGTTCATGTTGTGATTGTCAAATACTCTCCAGTGCCAGATAAATGAGGGGGAGACGTTAGCAACCCCTCTTCTATTTGGAACTGGATAGTAGGCACATATTCCCAAGTCGTCTCATACCTACGTCCTACACCTTGATCCTTAAATAGATAAAACTTTGAATCAGTTCTTACCTCGAAAGTAATGCACACAAGCTATAGATTTTACATTCTGGAATTTATGTACAGTGTTTTATGTTATGATTTCCCGTATTCCCTGCACCCTGATAAAGCTTTGAATCTCACCTCGAATGAGATGGGGCTGGTGGGTCGTGTCTATCTCACCTCGAAGGAGATGGGGCTGGTGGGTCGTGTGTATCTCACCTCGAAGGAGATGGGGCTGGTGGGTCGTGTGTCTCACCTCGAAGAGATGGGGCTGTGGGTCGTGTGTATCTCACCTCGAAGGAGATGGGGCTGCAATTGGGTCATTGTGTATCTCACCTCGAAGGAGATGGGGCTGGTGGGTCGAGTGTATCTCACCTCGAAGGTGATAGGGCTGGTGGCCGGTGGGTCGTGTGTATCTCACCTCGAAGGAGATGTTGGGTCGTGTGAATCTCACCTCGAAGGAGATGGGGCTGGTAGATCGTGTGTATCTCACCTTGAAGGAGATGGGGCTGGTGGGTCGAGTGTATCTCACCTCGAAGGAGATAGGGCTGGTGGGTCGTGTGTATCTCACCTCGAAGGAGATGAGGCTGGTGGGTCGTGTTTATCTCACCTCGAAGGAGATGAGGCTGGTGGGTCGTGTGTATTTCACCTCGAAGGAGATAGGGCTGGTGGGTCAGTATCTCACCTCCCGAAGGAGATAGGGCTGGTGGGTCGGTATCTCACCTCCGAAGGAGATAGGGCTGGTGGTCGTGTCTGCTCTCACCTCCAAGGGAGATGGGGGCTGGTGGGTCGTGTATCTCACCTCCGAAGGAGATTGGGCTGGTGGGTCGTGTGTATCTCTCACCTCGAAGGAGATCAGGCTGGTTGGTCGAGTGTATCTCACCTCCCAGAAGGAGATGGGGCTGGTGGGTCGAGTGTATGTCTCACCTCGAGGAGATGAGATACTGGATTAAAATTGTGTATCTCACCTCGAAGGAGATGGGGCTGGTGGGTCGTGTGTATCTCACCTCGAAGGAGATAGGGCTGGTGGGTCGTATCTCACCTCGAAGGAGATGGGGCTGGTTGGTCGTGTGAATCTCACCTCGAAGGAGATGGGGCTGGTGGGTCGTGTCTATCTCACCTCGAAGGAGATGAGGCTGGTGCGTCGTGTGTATCTCACCTCGAAGGAGATGGGGCTGGTGGGTCGTGTTTATCTTACCTCGAAGGAGATTGGGCTGGTGGGTCGTGTGTATCTCACCTCGAAGGAGATGGGGCTGGTGGGTCGCGTGAATCTCCCCTCGAAGGAGATGGGGCTGGTGGGTCGTGTATCTCATCTCAAAGGAGATGGGGCTGGTGGGTCCAGTGTATCTCACCTCGAAGGAGATGGGGCTGGTGGGTCGAGTGTATCTCACCTCGAAGGAGATGGGGCTGGTGGGTCGAGTGTATCTCACCTCGAAGGAGATGGGGCTGGTGGGTCGCGTTTATCTTACCTCGAAGGAGATAGGGCTGGTGGGTCGTGTCTATCTCACCTCGAAGGAGATAGGGCTGGTGGGTCGTGTGTATCTCATCTCAAAGGAGATGGGGCTGGTGGGTCGTGTATATCTTACCTCGAAGGATATGGGGCTGGTGGGTCGTGTTTATCTTACCTCGAAGGAGATGGGGCTGGTGGGTCGTATCTCACCTCGAAGGAGATGGGGCTGAAATGGGTCGAGCTTATCTCACACCGAAGGAGATGGGGCTGGTGGGTCGTGTATCTCACCTCGAAGGAGATGGGGCTGTGGGTCGAGTTTATCTCACCTCGAAGGAGATGGGGCTGGTGGGTCGAGTTTATCTCACCTCGAAGGAGATGGGGCTGGTGGGTCGTGTGTATCTCACCTCGAAGGAGATGGGGCTGGTGGGTCGAGTGTATCTCACCTCGAAGGAGATGGGGCTGGTGGGTCGTGTGTATATCACCTCGAGGGAGATGGGGCTGGTGTGTATCTCACTTCGAAGGAGATGGGGCTGGTGGGTCGTGTGTATCTCACTTCGGAGGAGATGGGGCTGGTGGGTCGTATGTATCTCACCTCGAAAGAGATAGGGCTGGTGGGTCGTGTGAACACTTCCTCGAAGGAGATGGGGCTGGTGGGTCGTATGTATCTCACCTCGAAGGAGATGGGGCTGGTGGGTCGTGTGTAGTAGTCCGCGAGAGCGGTCCGGGTGGGCACCAGCCCGTGGGCGGGGATGTACCCGTACGATTTCCTCAGACTCCGCTCCACCGCCTCCAACACCTCCCGGGGCGGGTCGAAGTTACCGAACACGGAGGGGTCTCCTGCGGAGAAAGGGGTGAGGTAATGAGGTGCAATGAGGTGTAGTGACGTGAAATGAGGTGCACCGAGATACTATAGTGAGATATAATGAAACGAGAAAACCCGTTGGGTTTTCTCTTAAATTGGACGTATAATTAGTTGGACGTACAATAAATTGAACTAAGTCATTGATGCAATTTTTTCGTTACTGGGGGTAGGGGTGCAACGTAACGAAATTACGAAATATTTGAATAGGATTTGAATACGAATAAATAAATATTGCAGATTTTGCGATTGTAAATTAATGTCGAGGGCACATAACAGTAAATAAGAAGAACTCAAGAACAATGGTTTTCCAATACAAAGTTCCGATTCGGAGAGAAGATTGGCAACAGATTTGAATCCATTGAAATCAAAATTGCCTGCATTTTCATCTGTTTAGAACCCACTTCTAACTTGAGTAATTGAAAATTCCTCCTTCTGTCGAATCCTCGCAGCAAACCATCAAAACTACAAATATCTTGATATGAAAGAATTATCGCTGATTTTCATAATGGAAAAAATTGTTCAACCCTGACCTTTTCTCCTACAATAGTGATTAGAGTTGATAGTCTTCTGTCGTAAAATTTTTACCAAACTCGAAAATTCCATTAAGAACGTAAATTATGAATTCAAACATTGGAAACGTTTCCAAAATACACAATAAAGAAATGGCAAGTTCTTCGTTAAAATGCACGTGCAGTTTTTGCGCGCACTCACCAATAACCATAGCAACGATCGCAACTGGTGAATTAAACCTTCAACTCGATCATGTTTTTCGCGATTCTTTTTCCAACTTTGAGCACTAATTACGGAAAATCTAAGGCCTATATTCAAATAAGAATAATGCTTCTCTAAAGGGAATTTATTTTTCTACTACCCTGCAAAAAATCGCGGGATTTCAACTCCGTTTTTAGCCGGCGTTTGGGTTGCGCTAAGTACGGTGCTTCAACTGCCTTAATCCTTTATAATAATGATGTAATAAGGTATAATGAGGTAATGAGATATGATGAGATATAATATGATCAGTGACGGTAAGGATGGGAAACGTAGGTGCTTAGGTGAGATTAAATGAGATTATGAGCAGTGACAATATGATGAAGATTGAAGATAAGAAGATATAAAGTGACATTTTCATTAAATCCCAAAACCTAATTCTACCGTGCAATCTGACATGTCAAGAGGGGTTTCTAGAGGATGGATAGGCAATATAATGACGTCATGAATTTCTGAAGGTTATATTATATTTTATGGATGTAGCTGTAGGTAAAATCTATCAAATATAGCTACACTCAGAACTTTGTTTTATAAGAAACTGTCTACAGAGGGGGGCGGTCGCCTAGTACTGCGACATGGCGCAGCTAGTCTCAGTCAGACCGTCTCGTGCAAGCCCCTGTCGTAGCAGATGATCGGGAGTCCACGGGCTCCATAGTTCCGATCTCTGGTAGGTAGACTGGGTATGGGAGTTGGCTCCCCGTACCCAGTGGGGTCCCTCTGCGGCGGGACTGCTGCCGATGTCCCATGGCAGCCGGAATGCCGAATATCTAGCCTAGTCCATAGCGGACATAACACCAAGCGTGCACCATACCAGAATACCTAGCCATAGCGGCTGCAGTCCCAAGCGGACAACCCTCTCAACCAAACCTTGCATCCATACTAAGGGAACTGAAGCCCCAGAGCGGTCAACCAGTCCCTCCCCCTACCATACTAAGGGAACTGAAGCCCCAGAGTGGTCAACCAGTCCCTCCCCCTACCATACTAAGGAACTGAAGCCCCAGAGCGGTCAACCAGTCCTCCCCCTACCATAATAGGGAACTGAAGCCCCAGAGTGGTCAACCAGTCCCTCCCCCTACCATACTAAGGGAACTGAAGCCCCAGAGTGGTCAACCAGTCCCTCCCCCTACCATACTAAGGGAACTGAAGCCCCAGAGTGGTCAACCAGTCCCTCCCCCTACCATACTAAGGGAACTGAAGCCCCAGAGCGGTCAACCAGTCCCTCCCCCTACCATACTAAGGGAACTGAAGCCCCAGAGTGGTCAACCAGTCCCTCCCCCATCAAGGGGATACCAGCCCCTACCATACTAAGGGAACTGAAGCCCCAGAGTGGTCAACCAGTCCCTCCCCCTACCATACTAAGGGAACTGAACCCACATCCAGAAACACGCGAGTCCGTGAGTCTGACTCGGAGGAAATTGATTTTGAGAGGAAATTTTTGGTGGTGATTGAGAGGATTTTTTTGTATGAAAATGTTAATTTTAGATTCTGACGGCAGAGGAAAATGTTCATATTTTTGATAGTCAAGTGATAGTCAAGTGTCACAAATATGTTTCATTCATGAGCAAAAGGAATATTATGTGATTCTAAATAAGTAAATTGAAGTTAAAGGCAGATTTCGTATTAAGATGCAAAAATTTTCGCCTGCGGCGGGCTGTTGTGATCAAATTGCGCGAATAAATTGGTCTTAGACACAGCCACAGGACGTGTGAACTGTAAAGTCATCAAAAATCTTCGTGTGCGACGGACTGTCGCACACGATTATCACACAAATTATCAATACAAAATTGACATTACATTAGAGGTAGATTCAGATGCTAAAAAAACCTAAAAATTTTCGCCTGCGGCGGGCTGTTGTGATCAAATTATGTTATTCAATTAATCAAGAGACAGCCACCTGCCATGGATGTATAGCAATTAAAATTTTCGCTAGCAACGTGTTATTCCAATCAGATTGTTCATTACCAAATTGACTTCAGATGGAAAAACCCTCAAGATTTTCGCCTGCGGCGGGCTGCTGTGATCAATTTGTGTCAATGAATTGCTTTCAGACCCACAGTTGTGAAACTTGAAAAAATTTTCGCCTTTGGCGGACTATTGTAAGCAAATTATTGATACTGAATTGACTTTTGAGGCAGATTCCCTATTGCGATACAAAATATTCTAAAAATTTCCGCCTGCGGCGGGCTGTTTTGATCGAATTGCGTTGAAAAATGATAAATTGAACTTAGACACAGCCACAGGAAGTGTGAAGCGCATTTAAAATTTCCGCCTGCTGCGGACTGCTGTAATCAAATTATCAATACCAAATTGACTTTATATTAGAGGCAGTTTCAGATGCAAAAAAACCTAAAAATCTTCCCCTGTCGTGGGCTGTTGTGATCAAACTATGTTATTCAATTAATCAAGAGACAGCCACCTGCCATGGATGTATAGCAATTAAAATTTTCGCTAGCAACGTGTTATTCCAATCAGATTGTTCATTACCAAATTGACTTCAGATGGAAAAACCCTCAAGATTTTCGCCTGCGGCGGGCTGCTGTGATCAATTTGTGTCAATGAATTGCTTTCAGACCCACAGTTGTGAAACTTGAAAAAATTTTCGCCTTTGGCGGACTATTGTAAGCAAATTATTGATACTGAATTGACTTTTGAGGCAGATTCCCTATTGCGATACAAAATATTCTAAAAATTTCCGCCTGCGGCGGGCTGTTTTGATCGAATTGCGTTGAAAAATGATAAATTGAACTTAGACACAGCCACAGGAAGTGTGAAGCGCATTTAAAATTTCCGCCTGCTGCGGACTGCTGTAATCAAATTATCAATACCAAATTGACTTTATATTAGAGGCAGTTTCAGATGCAAAAAAACCTAAAAATCTTCCCCTGTCGTGGGCTGTTGTGATCAAACTATGTTATTCAATCAACCAAGACACAGCCACGGATGCGTAGCAACTAGTTATTTCAATCAAATTGTTCATTACCAAATTGACTTAAGAGGCAGATTTAGATGCAAAAAACCCTAAAAATTTTCACCTGCAGCGGGCTGTTGTGATCAAATTGTGTCAATGAATTGGTTTTAGACCCAGCCACAGATGTGAAACATACAAAATTTTCGCCTTTGGCGGACTATTGTATTGTAAGAAAATTATTGATACCAAATTGACTTTAGAGGCAGATTCAGATGCAAAAATTCCTGAAAATTTTCGCCTGCGGCGGGCTGTGGTAATCAAATTATACAGATTCCTGCAAATTTGAATGCAAAACACCAAAAATTTTCGCCTGCGGCGGGCTGTTGTGATTCATTATCCTACTTAATTGGTCCTAGACATAGTTTGCGATGTGAAACTTTAAAAATTTTCATATCGTTTCGCACACAAAGATCAGTAAGGACTAAAAACTAGAATTACAAATGAACAATATTGTCGTATTATCGTTCCTCGTATTTATTTGTGGTCTTTTTTGCGAGCGAAGCGAACAGGTCACAGAAATCATAAAAAATGGGTCTCAGAGGAAATTCAAAATTTTCTGGATGTGGGGAACTGAAGCCCCAGAGTGGTCAACCAGTCCCTCCCCCATCAAGGGGATACCAGCCCCTACCATACTAAGGGAACTGAAGCCCCAGAGTGGTCAACCAGTCCCTCCCCCTACCATACTAAGGGAATGCCGAATATCTAGCCTAGTCCATAGCGGACATAGCACCAAGTGTGCAACATACCAGAATACCTAGCCATAGCGGCTGCAGTCCCAAGCGGACAACTTTCTCAACCCCTTGCCATAACGGCAAAACGGATTTCACCTTCCAATGATCATATTACAGGGTCAGGACATTATGATCTCCCCATCCTGCCATGATGTAGTCATGATGACCGTCATGATGTCATTGTGGCGTCCCCATGGGGACATATCATTCTGTTCTCACCGATTTCCACAGCAGGCATCACAAAAACTCTGGGGTAGATAGCACCCCCCACCTATCAAGAGATAATTGCCGACGATTATCAGCTGACCTCAAGTACCATTCCAGCTCACAGTATCGTGCCACTGGGCGTGGGCGCACATGCATTTTCTAATCTAAAGCACACCACACGAAGCAGAAAGGAGACGCCCCTGCCTTTTAAAACCAACTCTTCTGCAATAAAAATGAGTACAAACACACAAACCTTCCACAACATACAAACACACCACCAAAGAATACCACTAAAACCAGCACAACCAGCCATCAGAGCCATAGAAGTCGATGGCTTGGAGGTTAAGGCCATTGTAGCCACTTACCACAGGGACCAAGGTAGTCAATCTTCGGAGGGGCGCCCCCGACTCAATTGGCATCTGCAAAGATGCTATCATCTGGCATCCCAGGTAAGGGGTACTAGTCAAACTAGTAGTGCATGCCAGATGGGTTCCAGTGGAGCTCTTCGCTATGGAGAGCTGCCACCTCCTGCGCGTGACGGGGGAGGTGGTCAGTGAACATTGCAAAAAAAAAATAAAAAAAGAAACTGTCTATAAGAAACTGAGCCAAGGATTTTGAAAAACTTTTAAAAAAACCTAGCCTAGGACTTAGGAAAATTAAGAAACTCCACTGATTCATCACTTCTTACAGAATTAAGACTACCTTTGATTTTTGTCCTTTCCACCATATCCCTCCAAAAGCGAAATCAAAAATCAATAAAGATGCCGATAACTTTTAACCCAGCTCAGGGAATCTTAATCCAAAATCGATTACATTTTAATTTCTATGTTGTCAAAATAAATTATCTATCAATTCGAGCTAAACCCAGAGCAGGTTTCTTTAGAATCTACTAGCGGTTTTGAGTACATTATTCAGTGCTCTGTTGTGTTGGAGTAACTTCTAGAAAAATATTCATTTCACAACATTCAGCTATTTATGTTTAAAACCGATGCCTTGTTATGATGAGTGCTTGCCAATGCTGATCATTTAAACCATGCATGGAATCATAATCTCTCATTTTATAAGCGTTGGTACATAGATAGTTAACTAGAAACCGTTTAACTTTCTTACACGTTATAATATGTCGTGTTCCTTTGATTCAAAAGGTAATTGTTGTACGTGACCAATAAAGCGATTTGATATATGCGGAAACTGAGTCTTCTGAAAACAAGACGGTTTCATACCTGATTTAACACACTGTGTTATGAATTAATGGCAAAAGATTTACCTAAAACCCACTGCACTTTGTACCAATGCTATGAAAAACGAAATTATCTTCAGTACCACGTTATGTAAGGGAGGTTAGGCCCCCATCTAAGATCCTCTCTTAATTTTGATCAGTCCAACAGAATTTGTCTTGTCATTCAGGTTTATTTCAGAATTTAAACAAACAAAAATCCACGCCCCCCGGTAATCGCACTATATAGTGACACCGCACTATATAGTGACACCATGTCACTGTATAGTGCGCTGACACTATAAAGTGTTTTTACGCACTGATTAGTGACAAGAAGTAGACCATAATATGTTATTGACTGTCCCAAGTCACCTTGAAAGAAAAGCGCACTATATAGTGACATGGCCTCATTAACGGCACAGCATCTCAGTGGATCTCATTGCATCGCATGCAAGTGATGGGGTACACGTTGTCCCCTATTCACATTGTTCTCACACAACATGCAGTTACATTAAATTCGGAGAGTGATAATGGTGTCTCATCGTACTGTGGTAGATCTCCTGCTATCACACTGGTCCCAAAAAACATGCAATTAAGGTTCTCCCATAACTGCATTACCGCACTTGATCAGTCCACATCGTGCTAAGTATCTTGTTACGGCTAGTATACACGGGGGTGCATCCCCCAGGCAAAGTATCGTACACCACTGATTCTCTGGGACTCTGAGTACACCCCACACCTCCGGAGACCGTAGATCATTCCTTTTGGCACCCGGGACAGCCTCTGCCCTTGCTGAAGCTCATCACCTTGTGATTAACAGATCCTTCAAGATGCCCCCTCCCTGTTTTGAACGATTTTAAGGGTGGTACTATTTGTATATGTCCGTTGACCTGGTTGCGTTCACCAGGTCGTGGACTTCTGCCCGGGCTCTTCTCTTCAATCGACTAGATAACTCACGATACCATGCTTACAACTCACGGTAGACTGAAGATCAATTGGGGTCGTTCCCTTTAATAAGTAGGCCAGTAAAGGGCATGCAATGTGATACACCGACGTAGGCTATTATTGGGAAGAACATGTCACTATATAGTGCGCTGACACTATAAAGTGTTTTTACGCACTATATAGTGACTGGGGTATTTTGGCACTAAAAAGCTTGTCACTATATAGTGCGGAGTCACTATATAGTGCGGCAATCACGCCCCCCTCCCCCTTAGTTCAGAAAAGGCCCCCAACAAAAAGTTTCGGGGAGGGGACTAGGCCCCTCCCGGATGTAGGGGGAATTAGCATCATTCGAAAACTTCCAACAAGTTTATAGTAACTTCTTAGTAGAGGGCAATAACCCCTTCAAGGATCTGACAGTGGGTAAAATGTACGTTTAACAGTGGATACAAAAGTACATCTTAAAATGGGAACAATGCGCATCTGACAGTTATAGTTAGTGGGTATAGTGTAGTGTGTACATACCAATGTTGAGCCGCAGGAGAGGTTTATCCGGGTGAGGTTTGATGACGAGCTGATCCACCAGTTTCCTGATGGGGTTGAGCGTGTTGTCTGCGCACTCCGAACACTTTATCACTGTCTTACACACCGGCTGCTCTCTACTGAAGGGAACATGCGACCCATGAGATAGTGTGGAACCAACGATACTCTACTCTTTAGTCTAAAATCTATATAACACTATAATAACACTATAATAACACATTATCTAAGTATGAAGTAATCAATAACCATAAACAGTGCACCCACCTTTCGTCTGTACCATTGCCATTGCTTTTAATTGATCCGTTCATTGTTCCTCAAAAGAAAGATAGATTATAAGATACACTGACGTCTCCAGATTGCTGACATTAATTAGAGTGGTGAGATACCAGACTACATGAACAAACGTTCATGCAAGGGATGATTTAGTTACGAAAGTGCTTTTCGGCTCATTCACTAGAACGCTTCGACTGCAGACTGGCGCTAGTCTTTTTCCTTCTGAAACCTCAACCCTTTTCACTGTGATACAAAGACCCTTGATACTCTGAAACCAGTGTATTTTGACAACGGTCTACCTTGACACCGGTATACATTGACACCAGTATATCTGACCCCCTGATAATCTGATACCAGTGTATCTTGACACCAGCTTATCTATTATCTAGAAGACTTTGACACTCGGCCGCAAAATTAACCTCTGGCACCGGGCAACATCCCACACTAGCATAATCTGATATCACTTCACTATTTTCCTTCAATAACCCACCAACATCAGCCTTAATTCCACACTAGATGCGACAGTTCTACTTTGACTATCCCGAGAAGAGTATTTATGATTAAGGCAGCCGTAAAGCAAAGTTTGTGAAATGAAAAGTGAAGCTGATGTCATGGTTGAGAGCAACAACTAGAAAGTCGAAAGTTACGTATTGTCTAGAATGAAAATTCATATTGAGAAATGACTCACATTGCAACTTACAAGGAAGTATTCTAAGTTACTTTATTCCTAACAAAGTTCTGGAACATTCCCAACGGCATCACAACAAACTTTGGCGGATACCAAACGACACGCACGTAAAGCCGAATTGAATTATTTCATAACAAGTTTGACTTGGCGCTCGATTCTGTGAGTACATAATATTGATCTGTTTTGCGCGGCGCGTGAGTGCTCAGTTCTATAACCAATTCACGTATACCCCTTGCCCTATAACCAGGGCCCTGGTTTTGCGCCTAGCCTTGCCCTAAACATCGCCCTGGTTTTGCGCCTGCACTCTTCCTTGGGAGTGCCACCCATTATTTATATTACATTTGTACCCTTTGCATTTCCCCTAACCAGGGGCGTCGCGCCGTGCGCGTAACCAGGGTCCTGGGTTGCTCTAACCAGATCCCTAGTTTTACGCGCGCGCCGCGCCTTGCGACACCCCTGGTTAGGGGAAGGTCCTGGGCAAGGGATATACTCGTCGGATGTTACCCTACCCTCGCGCGCGCGGCGCAACGTTCCACATTTGGACGTCACTTTGCAAGTCAGAAGAAAGGGACGGACATCGCCCGTCGAGGGATATACGTGTTTAGCAATTCCTAAGCCCGCATAGGTGTGCGTACGCGCGCCGCGCTACCCTACGGGACACGCGAGGAAGCGCGCCGCGCAACGCAGACAGGGATATACGTGTTTAGCAAGCTTAGCATTACGCGTAATGCGCCGCGCATAAAGTATCCAAGCGCGGCGTAATTTGTCAGGCGTTGCCTGATCCCCTCGCGCGCGCGAAGTAATGGGTCTGACGACGTCAGACAAGGCGTAATTACGCCGCGCTTGGATATACTTTATGCGGCGCGTACCGTTACATGTGCATATACAGCCAGCCATTGTAAAGCAGATTATAATTCGCCTTTGTAAAGCATTTGCTAAACACGTATATCCCTGTCTGCGTTGCGCGGCGCGCTTCCTCAGGGTAGCGCGGCGCGCGTACGCACACCTATGCGGGCTTAGGAAGTAAAGCATGAGATAAAATTGAACATAACAATGTTACTGCACTGTAACAGTACGCTCCGCATGAAGTACCCAAGCGCGGCGTAATACGCCGCGCCTCAAAGTGAAAAGGTCGGCTAAAATGAAAATACACTTGACTGAAAATACAACAGACTTGAGTGTCTTCTTTCCAGCTCGTAGGATGTTACCCTACCCTCGCGCGCGCGGCGCAACGTTCCACATTTGGACGTCACTTTGCGCCTTCCGACAATTGCTCTAACCAACAAGTCAGAAGAAAGGGACGGACATCGCCCGTCGACTTTCCAGCACAAAAATAAAAAGAATTAATCATTTGTGCCGGCTGAGATCGGTCGAACTTATCATAAAATTATATGCTGGACCACCCTCAGTCGGCCTGAATGATCAATTCTTTTTAATTTTATTTTGGCCATGGGATTGGGAGATCTGCATTTTCCAGCCAAGTGTATTTTCATTGCCGCCAACACATCAATGCATCAATCATGGGTTATCCCATATCCACACAGCACAGAAATGCATATAAAATTAAATATGCACATACAAATTTATACGCAGCCTAGTGAGTAAATAAGGTGGGGACGCCAGGCCACGGTATGTGTGCTCATCAGTCAAAAGCAATTTGTCAAAGGGTTGTGACTTGTAATGTGTGAGGCTTAAGCGGCAAGCATAGACATTTTCTTATTCTACCTTCAGGAAGACTGTTCGCTATCTATTAAGAGTGCAGGGACAACTGCAAGTACAAACCTAGCTGAAGGGTTGTCGATGAAGGGTTATATAAGTAATATAATAACAAGTAAAAAGTGCAAACCGAGATATTATGCACGAGTGGCCGAAGACCCGAATGTGTAATATCGCATTAGAAACCGAGGCCGAGGTTTTATTTAGAGGTTTGCACTTTTTACGTGTTATTAAACCGAATCATGCACCGACCTAACTCGCTAAAATGGGGAAATTTTCCAACACAAGGAAATGTTTTAAATCATAATATGAAGGGAGAACTGGCTCTATCGTGCAAAATAAATTATTCTGCACTGTTCTACAGCACCATAACCGTAAATTATCATGAACCAAAGTGCGTAATGAATCAAGATTTTGGCACTTCAGTGTGTATTGATAATTTATTACGAACGGTACACTGGTGGCAATACGGATTTTGAAACACTTCAAAAACATGCTCGATAGGTGCATTATCATGGTTTTGGGTTCTTACTCTTCTTATTTTACCACCCTAACTCATCAAACGGGTAGTCAAAAGGGTTCTGAATCTCAAGCTTAGATTCTTTCACTTCACTTTCAGGAAAAACTGCTTTACATCTATCTTGAGTACTGGAACAATAAATCCAATTTACAATTGAAGTGTATAAAAATCATTATTTTTGGGTTCAATCAACCCTTAAAACAACCCTCTTTACTCCACTTTTTTACTGAAGAGCACACATAGCAGTAAGCCTTGATTAGGACACATTAAAGAAAAGAGACAATCTAAAAATGAAACAGATGAATTGATTTTGTTCGAATTGTTTTGTGACATGGAACGTAACATACTCACACATTAATATTGGCACTACCGAGAGCATTATCATTATGAACAGTAGTAACAATAAGTTTCAATATCAAATCCCAGAAATTATAGTTATATATAAGAACTTAATATCAAATCCCATTCAATCTTATCATATCCTTAAAACTAAAAGCTTAATATTCAGAGGTCCATTCAGATGAAATTGCATACAGAGCAGGAGCATGAAAACAGAAAAAAAGCTGTAACTTAAATTTAATTTCCTTTGCAATAATCTTGAAAACAAAGTCTTTATATTCCACAATTAAACTTTAAGTTGAATCCCCAACAACCAAATAACCGTGAAAGTCTTTCTGTTATGGATGCAGTAAAAGATGTTAGCTGCTGCTCTGTCAAGAACCTACATTTTGCACGTTTATACCACTTTTATTGCAGATCCGATGTCAAAGAAAACTCAAGCCATAAAAATTAAATACTCATATAAATAATATGCATTGTTACCCCTTCAATAATTTACGCTAAAACATATCAAGGCGAGAAGACAACTGAAGTATTACGGATTCAGCCACTGTCTTTTTTTTACAAAACATGGTAAATATTCATAACTCAAGTTACGAAGTCAGAGCATACCCCAATTATAATTACTTATATATAAACACTTAAGCTAAACATTTATAATTACAAAACAATATCTAGGCAATTTATTATTTACAAGGTTGAATATTACACTCATTTGCAGTTATAGGCACTACTGAAACATAAAACGTATATATTATATACTATTCAGAGGTAGAAAACTAAAATTACTTCTTTGGTATGTATTATTGTCTCAATAAAATATAAGTCGGTACTGGTTTCTAAAACCCTTCCTATTCAATATGGATAAAGACGGGAATTTGGCCCTTCAGTCGATTGGTTCAGCAACATGTACAAATTCTCACAAGCAGGCGGCGGTCTACATCAAATTTTTGGTAGCTTCGGCGCCGTAACAACAGGATTGTTTTGTTCAAGTATTTTCCGTCCGGCAGATTTGTAGTCATATGGGCATTTGTGAATTTCTGCGTATCGGTGAATAGCACAGAAGGTCCCCTCACAATGGCAAGTGTAGGTAGTTGCTAAACCGGTTTTCTTCCGGCAGAAACTACATCGTGTGACGTTTTTCTTCTTCCCCGACAGCACTTTGGTTTTGATGGCTACCGGAGGAAGCCTTGTCGAAGGAAGCGGAGAGGAGGGAGGGGACGCCGAGCCTTGACGGGAGAGAACCTGCAATGTTCGCAGGTTCTTCCTGTCCGATGAGTTGAGTCGGTGGACCACAGGCTTCCTCTCTCCGACCTTAGGGTCTCTAGCAGTCACATTATTGGTCCGAGTGTTTATGTCGTAGGTCACGTGTTTTGTTATCTTGCTTTCTGCAGGCGGTATCTTCGCTTGGGATATCCGCGATGAAATCCTCGCACTCACCTCCCGGGAAGCGCTCAGGATCTCGTCCGAAGTTACGTATTTCTTGTCGGAGTCACTGGGATTACTCTTCTCCGCCTCCTTCTTGTCCTGCACGTATCTCTTGTAGTGACTGATCTTCTCCGGATCTGCCATCCCCGAGCCAGCTTTAGTCGGGGGCAGGCTGCTCGACAACTTCTCCCCGGACTTCAGTTCGGCGAGGGGTTTAGCAGACGATACGCGGGACTTGGTGCCTGCAGACGACTGAGAAGTGGCGTTCTCCAGGGCAGTGGCGGCAGTTTGTCTGGTGGTGGAAGAGAGACTCTCGTTACTCTTTAGTTCGTTGGAGTTGGTACGTGTTATCTTGGGTAGCTGCCGGGACCTGCCGGACAGAGGGGGCAGGATCTCCTCAACGCTGGGTTTAGCTGCCAGGTCCTCTATTTTACTGTACATCCTGGGGAGGGAGAAGTGACTCTCTGTTCGAACTTACAACTTCAGAATACTCCTATTGAATGAGTTCAAGAAAAAAAACCGTAAAATTTAATTTCAAGTGTTTAATTGAGTGCCTAGGAAGGCAATTCAAGCAGTACAGATAACAAACTCAGTTGACTGACCTGCGCCTGACCATGCCACTACTGACTGAAGCCAGGGGTCGCGGGGTGTTGAGGTCTGAAGGTGGCCGGGGTGTTCGGTGGGGCGGCAGGGGTCCCATCGGAGGTCGGGGCGGCGGACTCGGCTTCATGTCGTGCCGACTCTTAGTGGTTACCTTGTGAAACTTGTGGGTTAGTTGTTAGAAAAGCGTGCTATAGGTTCAACATACATTGAACGGGGAACGGACTTAACACCTCACGAGCTTTCAACTCAGGACAAAGGTAAGAGTCTTGGTCAGAGTTGGGTAAGGTTAGGGTCAGGACTGGGAGATGATGTGCCGTGAGGTGAAAAGTCGGGCTCCCCTCGAAGGTAGAGTTTCAATCCTCCAGGATAACAAATGATTTAAGTTAGAATTGACAGCTGAAAGTATTCAATACTCAGTCAAATTGGGTATCCTTTTACAGGCTACAGCTTTACCAGTTTATCTATCGGGCAATCTTTCCATCGTGTATCAAACGTCAACAATCGTGCGAATGGAAAACACGCGGCTCGCGCGCGCAGAAAAATAAACGAAACGAGACACAATTTTGGGTTAGTACGCACCAAAACTACCGCGTCCGGCGCTAAGCACCACTTTTCATCTTATTTTGTGACCGTCCCACAAATAAACGCGGTCCACGCACGGCTTGTTTGCGTGATTAGCATTGCTGCTATACAAGGAAAGGGTAAAATGCTTGTCAGGTACAATGTAGGCTGGAAGTCCATGTCTGTTAAGATTGCTGACCATTCAAAATCTAAAATCGTTCAAAGCTACTAATTATTTTATATAAGTTGCAAGACGTTAGTTGAATAATCACCTTTTTGCTAGCATTGAGCACCCTCATTTTAGCTTTCAAATTCCGAACTTTGTCTCGCATAGCAGCGTTTTCAGAGGACCTTTCTTCCATCGAACTATCTTCGTCCTCATCGTACAAGTTGTACATAGAATTACCGCTGGGGAATTAGTACAAGTTGTACAGGAATCACTGAGAATTGTGCAGTGGTAATAAATATAGAATTTGTACAAGGAAATAATACACGGATTATGAGACCTTTACCAATAAAATCGACGCATTGGGCTTCCCCTGAAGCCCCACGCAAAGTCCTCAGTTTTCATCAATTCTAAATTCCTGGGAGTATTCACGTTCAATCTCGCTACATTATTACCTGCTCTTAACAATATTTATTGTTTCAGATCAGAACTCACCTCAAAGACTCGGATAACGGGGTCAAAGTACCATCCCCTCGGTCAATTACTCGGAAGAAGTTCAGTTGGTCACCGTCTCTGAAAATGGAGGAATTGTCAAATGTTACGAAATAAGGAGTTACTAAACATACTAGAGTAACTTGGGGTCACTTACAATCATAGCTTTTGGTAATGTTTTCCTTTATCGCTTCGAACAAACTGATGTAGGTTTGGTAATGAAAATCGCTGAGAATTGAGCAATGTCTATCGAATTTCGCTACCAATGAGTTAGAAATATGCTATTTTTAGAAATATCTGTGAAGAAATGGAAGTTTAAATTGATATTCTATTTGGAAATAGATCTAATTAGGACATCAAAATGAAAATGATCTTTGTAGTGCTTCTGAGAAATTGTGTGCCTTTGAAGTATTGATAACCATTCTCCGTTTAAGAAAATATTCGTATGTGTTCAGTTTCCATGACGATGATAAGTTATAAGATTTGGTTTATTATTTTAAACTGCTGATACGATTTGTAAATTGGAATTGATGTTTAGGTGCCATGATGAGAACTGTATCGGGTTATAATAGAATATAAGCCCGATTTCGACATCATTTGAAAAGATACTCATCTTTCATTCTTTGAGACAGAGAGGAATTTCGTACACAGACAGTAAGACAGACAGCCAGACAACATCACACCCAATAGACAGGAGGAATTTATTTCAATATTACACCTTGAAATGGTGAATTCATGAAGATGAATTTAAATAAAGATGAGATCTACCAATACCATGACTTCCAGATGCTTTTAATGAGCGTAGTGAAACTGAGAATGCAGCATTACTTCAAAATTTAAAGCATTTATTGAACAGCACCAAGACTGCGATGGTTTCTATGATTTATGATTTAATAGCCATTTATGGAGTAGTCAGTAGAGATTTTCATACTTAAATTAATTTGAAATCTTTCTGGATCTTCAATTTAGTGCACTGCTTACGTAGGTATAGTTAAAATCAAACAGAATAAAATCAACGTAGTTAAATACCACGTTTCTGATTGACGTTTCAAGTAACACATCTCATGAGACCATTTTGCTCACGTATTTTCAAAATTCAACAATAACCTCGACCACGTAGAAATACATGACTTATGGTGAGCTTTAGATGAATTTAAAGACGAGTTCGTATTCCCCAACCACAACTGTAAGTTGAGCTTTAAATTTAAGGATGAGCTCGTCTTTTAAGGTTATCTTGAGTAATAAAGACATTATTTCGGGTGTTATTTTTCGGAACAAGGACTTCTGATTGCTGTGGAGACACACTAGTTCGTCTCACATGTAAATAGTAATCCTTAGTCGGGACACAAATTAAATGAGCTTAAATTATCTATAAAATTAGAACATACAACCCCTACTACATTCGTCCTGTGACCCCTCACTATGTATAGTGCCCAATGGCAATGTATAGTGCCCAGTGAAGATGTATAACGAGTACGGATGTATTTGTAATTTTATACGATAACATTATATATAAAAACGGTGTGAATATAGAGGCAAGCAAATTATTTGGGATTTTGAAACTCAATGAAATCGCGATGAAAGCCGATTTGAAGTGAATTCCTGTCTGGATATGGCTCAGTTTTAGAAAAGGAATGAAACAAGTCTTCCAGTTATTGAGAATTGACAGAGGGCGATGGGACGACCGCTTACGTTGTGAATTAGGCTCCATCAAGCTGTTGTCACTGGTAACTAACCGGAAGAGTAAGACAGTGACTTGAGTGTTGTCACTGGTAACTAACCGGAAGAGTAAGACAGTGACTTGAGTGTTGTCACTGGTAACTAACCGGAAGAGTAAGACAGTGACTTGAGTGTTGTCACTGGTAACTAACCGGAAGAGTAAGACAGTGACTTGAGTGTTGTCACTGGTAACTAACCGGAAGAGTAAGACAGTGACTTGAGTGTTGTCACTGGTAACTAACCGGAAGAGTAAGACAGTGACTTGAGTGTTGTCACTGGTAACTAACCGGAAGAGTAAGACAGTGACTTGAGTGTTGTCACTGGTAACTAACCGGAAGAGTAAGACAGTGACTTGAGTGTTGTCACTGGTAACTAACCGGAAGAGTAAGACAGTGACTTGAGTGTTGTCACTGGTAACTAACCGGAAGAGTAAGACAGTGACTTGAGTGTTGTCACTGGTAACCGGAAGAGAGTAAGACAGTGACTTGAGTGTTGTCACTGGTAACTAACCGGAAGAGTAAGACAGTGACTTGAGTGTTGTCACTGGTAACTAACCGGAAGAGTAAGACAGTGACTTGAGTGTTGTCACTGGTAACTAACCGGAAGAGTAAGACAGTGACTTGAGTGTTGTCACTGGTAACTAACCGGAAGAGTAAGACAGTGACTTGAGTGTTGTCACTGGTAACTAACCGGAAGAGTAAGACAGTGACTTGAGTGTTGTCACTGGTAACTAACCGGAAGAGTAAGACAGTGACTTGAGTGTTGTCACTGGTAACTAACCGGAAGAGTAAGACAGTGACTTGAGTGTTGTCACTGGTAACTAACCGGAAGAGTAAGACAGTGACTTGAGTGTTGTCACTGGTAACTAACCGGAAGAGTAAGACAGTGAAGACAGTGTTGTCACTGGTAACTAACCGGAAGAGTAAGACAGTGACTTGAGTGTTGTCACTGGTAACTAACCGGAAGAGTAAGACAGTGACTTGAGTGTTGTCACTGGTAACTAACCGGAAGAGTAAGACAGTGACTTGAGTGTTGTCACTGGTAACTAAGGAAACAGACATAAAAAATTTGGTGTATAATAGAGACATCAGCCTGCGCCCAGAAGGCATTATGTAGAAAGAGAGAAAATGTAAGTTTCAGGAACAATGGGTACAATATATTGTTAACATATATCGTATAAACGAGGCAGCTGGAAACCTATAAGAGATTGGATGAAGACAAGTCTCACATAGGTTACACATCAGCCATATTTGATTGAATATTGAAACAGATAAATATCTTCGTCAGTAAGCATATTTTACATTGGTTATGTGTAATGATGTTGTACGCTAATTGGTTATCACTAGGGCTCACATAGAGCCTTCACTACCCAGTATACAACCTGGTAAACAGACAACAACACAGAAATCCAAACTTAAAGACAGGCAAGCCTCAGAATCTGGTGATCAGTTTAACTATTTTAGTCAAAGGTTACAGGTTCATTTATACTTTCACCATTTTTGTTCATAACTCCAACATCTTATACTCTACAACTTCAAATTTACCACACAACTATTTCATATTTTTTAGATACTATTTGTATAAGGACCCAAGTATGGGAAGTTGGTGATGAAAGAACAATTTTACAATACACAAAGCAAGATAGTGACACGTTAAATTCCAATTAGAAGACGTGTTATAAACGAGATATAATTAGAAAAACGCCATAACTTCCATGTACATAACTTGATGTTGTTGTTGTTGTTGTTCTTTATAACACGAAGTAATAAACACATATATTTACCTATTCCATGACACGTTGTTAGTAAAGTGAATTAGCCGTTGAAAGACTCTAGGGTTCATCTGGTGAGAGTTCCTATCGGCTGTGTAGACATGAGCAACACGGTTCACGGTTCACACCCCATTATCGTTATCACACCTCGTATAGTGCGCGTGCAGGACCAACATGCTCTTTGATGACGTCATGCTTGGGAGGGGGGTTCAAAGTGGCACCAGTCATGCTCCAACGTTCAAAAGGCTATTTTCGTCAGGATAGGGAGGAATTTTATGTTGGAGACGTCGGAGGGATAGGAAACCTAGGAAAGGAAAAGAGAGGAAACTGAACTGAGTGATTTTTTTCCAGTGTGGTATCAATGGTTGTTCGCCCTTCCTGTTCAGACTATAAATTTTGCTTAAATTTGTACTGGAATTTTATTCCGGGACAAGGTTTATTTTTCAATTAACAAACGGCTGAATTTAATAGGAGACAAACCGGTCGAGGAATTTTGCAGGAATTCAATGAACTTCAATCGTTATCACGATTAAGTGTATTTAGCACTGGCCTTCCTTCCAATTAAACTTTAAATCTGGTGTAGTTATTTTCAGAATTTATGAAATTATAAACGAATTTTATCTTGGACTTATTAAATTCCTCACCAAATCCATCTGGAATAAACCGAGAAACGAGACTTGGTTTTCAGAGTCTAGACTTCTGCTGACCATGCTGAAAAGAATGCCAAACTTTTTCAATTCTAAAATGATGCCCTGATTTCCAAGTTTCTAAGATCACAGATACTCTCTCAATTGCTGTCTTAATCACAGAACTCAGAAACTGTCGTAATTTTGCAGTTTCTATATGTTCTGTAATCACATATGCTGTGCTTCAAATATCAGAACTCTTGCCGCCAGTATGTCTGGTGAAGCACTGAGCAGCGCCGCAGAATGAGTTAGTCTAGTGAATGTCGCACTTTCCATATAACATTTGAAGCTGATTGCAGTATTTCATAATTCATATTAAAAACAATATCTCCGGATCACTGAAAGGGAGAAGATTGTCGTAGACAATAGTTTATAAATGATCATCATCGTACTACACCACTCTCTTCAGAAAACTTCGGACAATACAGTCACATCATCTCCTTTTTAACTCTCTGAAAACTTCCATAGTTCAGACAATACAGTCACATCATCCCACCATTCATCTTCTTATTAACTCTCTGAAAAGTTCAGACAAAACCACTCACATACGCATGTTATTATCATCACTGATTGAAATCTCCGGGTACTTGGAGAGTATACATGACAAGCAAGTCACTCTATACACGCTATACATCACACACACACACACCAAGCTCAGAGTGCCACGTGACTCAACTCAATCACACACAAGGAATACTGCATTTGAGAAGTAGTGTGTGTGTGTGGAGGGGTGTTATTAAAACACATGGGTTTGGGTTGAACGCACGCAGCGTTAGAAAGTTAGGAAGATAGAGAAGGAATAGATTATAGAAGTGGCTGACTGAGAGTGACGTCATTATCAGGAAGCAACGTGTCTAACTCATGACGCCGAACCGCCCGTTTTCCGGGAGCAGTGAGACTTAAAATGTGCTATTCAAATGTCTCAACACACGTGGTTTGTGGTATCTTCGTTGGCGTGCACTGCACTGTTTACTTTTTAATTATTACTCCTCTCAATTACTATTCTGCGTGTCATGTGACCATGACAGGAAGGAGTCTGGAATGTTATGATAAGGTCTTGTGAGACACGATATACTTTAACACGATCATGTGTTTCCTGAATCAGCAGATAGCAAGTTCTATAGAGAAATCATCATGAGACAACGGTTTATAAGCCAAGATTTTTCAGGAAACTTAAAGTTTTTTCAATAAAAAGAGAGTTTAATCATCAAACTTTTACTTCTGTGTCATGAGACTGTTAGATAAACGAATGTTATTTTTTACACCAGTAATTACTCGCATGATCAGATGACGCGGACTGATTTAAATAAAACATAATATATTCCATCTCTCAGAGACAAACTGATTAATGAGTCATGGGATGGGGACGTATTGTTTATAAACACAATGATTCATTGTGAGCTGAGATTTATAAACATAGTTACGCGTATCATATTAACATGGCGGATTCCAGGAAACAAATCAATTGAAACATCATCTGCTGATCGTGTAGATGAATTCGAACATAGCGGAATTTGTTGAACAAAGAACCGAAAACAAAGCATGACGTGATGGTTGTTTTACATCATGTGAGCTAGGGCCCTTGTTATTCTAATCTAGTTGGGAGGCGTCTAAGTTGTGCTATTACAGCTTGGAAATGAGTTATGAACATGATTATACTGCGGAGGTTTTCAAAGGTCTTCCCCAGAGAATCCAGATGAAATTATGTTTGAGGCAAACGTACGCCTCAGAATAGTTGATGTTCATTGCCGCCCACGTGACCTTCAGATCTACAAAATATCAAATATACATTTCAACTGTTATCACCGCAAACACACATGTGGTTGTATATTATATAGCATGCCTGCATTACAGTGCCGGGAATCCTCCTGAGCATATCACTTCCTTCTACATTCAACTGTTATCACACACGATACATATCTCCGATACATTCCTGGCATTACAGTCTTCCTCCTGGGTGTACTGCCGCATTTTAACAAATTGGCAAACTCAGAACTGATATATTACGCTTTGATATGAGTCAGCAGCAGTCATGGCAAAATGCGACAGGAATTCAGTGAAACAGAATAAAACATATATGTGGCATATTTCAGTACATCCCTGGGCATTACTACCGTTCATTCAATATTTGGATGTGGTAGCCTTATTGGCTACCATGTTTAATAAGAAGGTGGACACGTTGCACATTTTACACGCCATCCCTTGACAATGTCTGAATTCCCCTCTCTACACGTACTCACGTATTCTCTACTGATTTCTAAGAATGATTTCGAATGCGTGCAATCATTGCCCTAGTCTCTTATAAGCTGCCAGTGTTCCACTTATCATTTGTAGCTTTTACTTTTGTGAATTACTCACTCGTGCGCATGATAGTGAGCAGGTTGTGACGTTTTGTAATTTGTTGAGGATGGCTTTTGTCACTTGTGCTTAAACATGGTGATCATAGTAAATCAGGAAGTTTGATAACAAGCTTTTGGTTAACTGCTTACGCAATGATGACATAAACTGAGATGAGCTTAGCACATCACGCCAGTAAGACAGTAATTGATTGCGAAATGAAAGAGTGTGACGTTATTACTTTATATTACACCTGAGAGTGAGCAGGGTGGGGACAGTGAGAGAGACATGACCTCTAAAACCCAATCTCATTAGAGCATGCATAAAACTTGTCGTACATGAAACACCGCATATAATATCATTCAAGAAATCAAATGTGAATGAGATTTGTACTTGTAGCAACCCGTATATAATATATGAGATTAAAATTTAAACGGTATTTACCATGGCATCACTTTGTCATATGGAATAATTTGATCGCTAAAAGGGTGCCAACGAAATAAAAGTAATCTATTTAGTGAACCAGTGAAATATAAGTAAGTGGCGTAAGTAAGTGGCATACGAAGAGTGGCATCTTATAACCATTCTCTAATTAAAAAGCACATCAGTAGGTTACAGTGGAAGGTTCTAGAAGCTCCAAGTAACTCCCGGGGTTGATAGAAGTCAATGAAATCATAGAAGTGGTTTTCATGCTAGTAGTTAGAACCACCTGAACAGCTAAAACGTTAAATGATTACATTACAGTGCGAGAGTAGTTAAGTAGAAATAACGTTAAAGAGTCTTTGAAATTTCATACACTTATTTAATTTACTACCCAATAGTTTTTTGTACGAACATATAACATTTGAATGAAACGTTAGCGCAGTATTTTATAATTCAAAATGGATCACACATAATTTAATATCCACATACTGACAGTAAGGAAATAGGAATGTCCACGGAGAAGTTAAAAGCTCATCAAGGACCTACTAGGTACTACACCGGTTAGAGCATGTATTTCTACCTACAAACCAGAGAATTGCTGCTCCTTTGTAGGAGTTCAGGACACCCACAGAGCTATAGTGGGGTCCTTCCTTCCTTAGTCTAAAGATCTCTTCTAGATTATTTTAGTCTAAAGATCTATTCTATTTCTAGATTATTATAGCTCAGTGTCACAACCAGCAGCACCAGGCTGAGTGAGTGTAAACTTCACCTCAGATATAGTACTGCCCTTGCTCTCAGTCTCTCAATGTGTCTTGTGAGTGTCTTTTTAATGTGATTTACTCTTAAGTCTAGGGAGGATGGTAGCACACTCAGGTAGCACACTCAGAGAGATTGGAGGAGCTGCTGCAGCCCTCGAGGTGTGAGTGAGTGTGCCCTCTTATTTGTGTGTGTGTGTGTGTGGGTGTTTGTGTGTGCTCTCTAATTTGTGTGTTTGTGTGTGCTCTCTAATTTGTGTGGGTGCATGAGGGTTCGATCAGGTTACATTCTCTCATATTAATCAGACTTCCGAAGTGATACATGTCTTCAATCAACTACTAAAAAGAATATAAAACGCATGGCAAAAACACCAAAATTGAACCATCAATGTCTTATTCATTTAAGATAACTAACGAAATAATTTTATGCCAGAAACTAAAAACAAACCGAGTTCAGTTTTATCATATTTTCGTTTGCGTTGAAAGTGCAGCTCGCTTATCAGCATCTTTTGCGATAAGTTTACTCATTACTGTATGTGCTATATAATACACGAGCTGCATGAGTATGACAAACAAACCGGAACTCCAACCTTAGCGACCTATACAGAGTAGAAGATGACATGGGCTCTGTTGTTAAATCTGTTATGGAACTTGGAGGCTGTGACTCTATGTCTGATTTGGACGAAGTTTACTGAAGCATGCTCCTTTAAGGGCGCAATTGTCCACGTTGTCAGTGAGCTTATCAGGGTGATTGACAGGAGTAGCAAGTTACTGAAATCAGCCGCATGCACAATAAACGCTCTTCAATGTGATCAGATTGCCAGTCAGAAGAGGATGATGCAGACACAAGAAGAAAGAAGAGAGGAGAATTTTGATAATGTGATAGCAGGTAGAGCGACCTTGAAAAGCTACAGCGATGTCGTGAAGAAAGGGTTGCCAACAAACAGCAGCAGCACACAGCAGAAACAGAAGGATTCAGTTTATTCAGCAGCGAAAGAAGAAAGGGACAGATGTGTGGTTGTTTTTGGACTGCCAGAAGAAGATGGAGATGAATATGTTATCAATAACGTTGGTACTCTGCTCAATGGCTGTTTCACCACGGAGTATCGATAGGAAGAGTTATTCGTGTCACAGGATAGAAAGAGGAGATCAGACGTCGCCAGGCCAGTGCGAGTCTGTTTCCAGTGACCGGGTGTCTGCCAACACAGTCCTGTGCAGTAAAGGTAATCTGAAGACATCGGAGAGGTTCAAGAAAGTTTTCATCAGTCCAGACAGAACACCAGCTGAGCGCGAGGAGAGGAGGAAGCTGGTTTTGGCATTGAAGGACAAGATCAACACAGAGCCTCACATGTTTCACTATTTGAAAGATGGAAAAGTTTGCAGTAGGGAACATTTACCACGTCTCAAGGCTCATGGACAGCTTGACGACTCTCAAAGTGACGTAAGCCTGAGTACGTGCCTACATCATGAGGACCTGTCCCTGTTAGTTGAGCTTCAGCAAACCTTTGATAACTTTTTGAACGATCTATTGATCTACGTTTAAAGAAGTGTAGCTAGAGGTCAGAGGAAACTGTGACTATGTTAGGTTTTATTATGATAAGACTGTAACTTTATGATCCCCACGGCCCAAAGTGCCCACACGGAGGATCGGGATAGTACTTGACATTGTTAAGTGATATTTTACTGATCGCATTGACATTGTAAAAAAACAAAAAAAAACAAACCGAGTAACTTTCAACTTGACAACGCTGAGTAATAGTAGTCTGGTATATCAGTAATAAATCCCTATACATTACACTCGAGGACTGATGTATAATGTGACATGTATACTGCGATTATTATAGTACATCGTACACAGTTCGCTAATACAAGAGACGACTTACAGTATGAAGCTTACAGCAACCATGATTGATTAACATTATGAATGCATTTGTACAATGTACATTAATTGTAACACTAGAAGAAGAAATATGAAACCGAGATTCCTTCTCGATCATTTGTCAAAGTCAATCAAATCATTCAGCGAGACATATTATAGTCTATTAGAACTAGAGAAAGAGTACGCACACAACCAATCCATCATGAGCAAACATCAAATTAACCGAGTAAACCGAAAAAAGGAATATTTATTCAGCATAAAATTCAATGGTTCTAGCTCGCAAATTCAACAATAGTCTGAGATACGTAGCACTCAATTAACACATGCTTTTGACAGACAAATAATGCCTACAGAATACTCCGTACTTCCATGGCTGCATGATGGTTGATCCAGCTGTCTTCTTGAATGTGTTCCCCAAAAGTGCAATGCACAAACATAACAATTTATAAGCATAAACTACACACAAAATACAGTGAACGGAGGCCACTCAATACACGGTACAATACATGAATGTATACAATGTACAGTTAAATTGTACATACAATTAATTTACAACATACACTATATGTTTTTTTGGGTTTGACTGCATTTGCAGCGCGCAACTCCTAAGTGTAATTGCTTACCCGTAGTCGTGAAGGTAGAAGTCATCCTCCAGTTCAATATTCTTCCATATTAGATGTTGCTGAGCGATAGGGATACCTGGAAAAGAGAAATTACAAAACCTTCAAATTATCATGGGTCTTTGGAGAATCAAATTCGATCTAGGCGGGTCTGTAGACTACTAAAATTAAAAGCTGATCTAAATCCTAATCTGATGAATCAATCTCGAGCGCGCTTCTACTTCAGAAAGAAGCTCAGTAATTTGGATAATGAATACAAAGCTCAGCAATAAATTTAAGCTGTTTCAAATAAAGTTTAAGTTAAAAAAGCACGAACCCTCTAGGCGTTGTATCTTCTGTTTGACGCTGATGACAGTCTCGAAGGGGCTGACTCTCAGTTCAAAGGAAGTTCCAGTTAGTGTTTCAATAGATATTTCCATACAAAGAGCGATGTGCCGTTAGAGCCGGGGTGAGCCTGCGGGTTGTTTCTGTACTGGTATTAGTTTACATGTGTTAGCTTACATTAGTTAGCTTACATGAGTTAGCTTACATTAGTTAGCTTACATGAGTTAGTGTTAGGGGAGCCTGCGGGTTGTTTCTGTATATGAGTTAGCTTACATGAGTTAGTGTTAGGGGAGCCTGCGGGTTGTTTCTGTTCTGGTATTAGAATTTCGAAATCGTCTGATTTCCAGACTTGTAGAGTCCGAGGCAATAATCTCCCAACTCCGAGTGAATTTTAATTATAACTTATGAAACATTTGAATTTTGAAACTGAAGCTAAACGCTCCTCAGTTACTTAACCTAGTTTATTATGTCATATCTCGTGATAAATGTAAATATCTTAGAGCATTACCGATAGGTCAGAACATAAAAGTTACCTGTGGCTTTATAAAGAATAAAAGTTAAGTGTTCCAAAGTGAGATCCATCCAAAACCAGTACAGACAAACTGATCATGACGGATTACATAGCGGATATCCACCTAGTTCAGACATAAAATCTCAAATTTGATTGGCAATTATTAGAGACTATTTAAACAGTGTTTAATAAACACGGTGATCATAATAAGTTGAGGAAATGTGAATTATAATAAGCTCAGACGATAGTAAACATATCTATTATCTATTGAAGTGCATGGTCTGAACTTCTCGAGTCAAGACCCTTCAATTTTAAATAAACTTCAAAATGATTCATTGAATCAATCATACTTATTGGCTTGCAAGTCACAGACACCTTAAATTGCACAATTATGGAAAATTACTGCCCAGTGACAGAACACTGCTGATCTGCCACGCTCAGCGTGGCGACAAGTCGGCCTTCTCCAGACGTGAGTTTGGCAAAGAATTAACGATAATCATAATCACTATATGATAGCTTGGACGCAAAAGGGCGATTCAACATTCAATAACGTAGGCAGGCTCGGAATCGATATTGGTCAGAAAATGTCGTTATAGCTCCCGCATTGATTTGAGAATGAAATTTCAGATCACAATTAGAATAATCGTCAAAATATCATAGTCCATCGCAACGAAAGTTTTGCAGCTATCAGATACGTCTTCACATCAGTGTTTTGCCACTTTAGAGCGGAGACGTGATTTGAAAATCACGTCTCCGCGCTGAGCGTGACAAATGCTGATCTGAGCGTGCAGACGTGATCTGAAATCACGTCTCCGCTCTGAAAGTGGAAAACATCTGAGTGAAGACATTCTGATAGCTGCAAAACTTTTCGTTGCGACGACATTTTTGACGGTATTTTGATGTCATAAGTTCAACTTCCTTTGCTTAATTACACTCATTTTTCAAACACAAGGAAAATGTTTATAAGTGCATTTTAAATTAATATTTTACTATGGTAAGTTGTAACTAAGTATTTTTGTAATAATTGTCTGATATCTGATCAGCAAGGCAGTAACCTCGGTTTTTGATTAACTTCATACCCAGCGCACAGAAATGTGTAATCGCCATAAAACATCAATGAACGAAACACACCGCTAAGTAGATTCATGCTGTGAGACGATACAAAATTGTTAAGGTATAATTTCGGGAAAAACTATGCCGGTGATGGAAGACGTGATTTGGTACTCCTGAAATTTGGGATCGGCGAGGTGCTGACTGTGTTCTGTCACTGGGAATTACTGAAGCAGTAAACATTTCCAACACAATCAAATACCCCCCCTCGCACCAATACGAATCACCCAATGGAACCTTCTATTCCTTTCATCGGCCATACTACGGCTGTTCGAATAGAAGTAAAACCTTCCAAATAGAAAAAGAACACACAATCCCCCGCTTGGAGAAAGCTGAACGAACACCTCCTCAGAGCAGCAGGAGAGAAAAGAAGAGAGCGATATGCGCACACCTGGCTCATGGTGACATGCATCGCACGATGTATCACAACAACATATCACGCGACTACTCCGCAGAGTTTAACTACCACCTCGTCTTCCGTGTAAGCCATTAGAATGCAGGATAATAAGCGTGTAACATGGTCGAAACACCGACATGGAACCATTTAATAAACTGCATGATCACACCACGAGCTGATGAAACGCACGGAATATCTCGAGATATTATATCCTTTAAAAATGTATCGTATCTACTTTCTGATCTCAAGCTGGAATTTAAGATATAATCATCGATACGAATTAATGGGTGGTTTATGAAAATTAAGTGGAGATTTTAATAATCAGATTGGAGTAAAATGAGGACAAGGCACATGCGAGCCACTTTCTTCGGTAACTATACCCTCCAAGGCTGAGACTCAACCATTGGAGCGCTGCATAATTACATGACGATACGTCCCTTTGGCATCATCTTAATCTTGAACGTGACCAGTCATGCTTTGACCTTTTCTAGAAGACAAGCAAGATATCTGCATCCCAGTCAGTTGAATATATTATTATCAAGTTAACATCAAATTATTATCAAGTAAAAACAAATTGATATATCAATAAATATCCTATTGTGGATGCGAGATCGTTTTAAAATAGAATCAAATTATTATCGCGTAATACTGTGTTTTGATGTCAATTTAAACGTCGGTTCTTTTTAACAGTCGAAGTGAATGTGACTCATTCTAACAAGTAAAACAAAGCTTTGATTAGCGGCACATCACAAAGGTCTGATACCGGCTGAATTACGCATACCAGGCGCATAGCAGCGAATTAATGGTCACTGTTCACTGTATTATTTTAGGAAACATTCCTTTTGCCCTGGTAATGTATTTCACAATACGAGTGTCATTTCGGCTGTAACTAGTTCCGGAAACGAGGGAAATGATAAGGATCACTGAAATCCCGCTATACTAGAAAATTCACGCTTTTCAAGCTATACCATTGGTTCGATTACTCTCGGATCATATTTCATTGGGAGTTAAATGAATTATAAAATTAGCCTTCTCAGTAGACGGCAGTTGCACTGTACAGGTATCAACAACATATTCATTAAATTGGAAGCAATTAATGGCGGCCTACACACAAGCATTACTATTTCGCTCATGCCAAAAGGCAAAGCAGCTTCAAGTGCACAAATTTTACCTTGAGCAATGTCAAGTATTTAGTCCATCTATGAACTATTACTTGTGAAGAATTTAGAAGTTTTAACGCTTGAAAGACAAATTTGTAATGAATAAGAGATAGGTTGAAGGTAGTGCAACAGAAGTGCGAACAAAGGCCGAAGGTTCGCAAATACAGAACATTTAGCTGGTACTGGCACAGCTCAGGTTGATCTGTTGATATCTGTTAGAAAACATACCATGCGTTATTGAGTACATAAAGATACATGAAGTATGTCTGAGATAGGATTCATATGATCATAGGATAGCCTAATATAAAATATGCTACATCGTAACATGTATGTTTACTTCATCTTAGAAGACTATTTCGCTGCCACATTGAATTTCAATCATTACTGGGTTTGTGCTTTGTCTAATCAATTCAAAAACCAATTTAATTAGATCAAAAACGTCATAACTTGCTGGTAAAAGCTGAGTCTAAATTGCGAAAATTTGAAGATAGTATCACAGTTTGACAACAGTTCGCAATAAGACCGATTTAAGACTGATGATATTCTGAATAAATACGGATCACACTTGTAGCTGTAACGTGCAGCAAACAACAGCATAAAACAATGTTAAGGCTATGTCAAGAGAGGCCATTAACGAGCTCGAAAACTATAATGGCTCCAAAACTTTGATGGTGTAGTTGCTGAAGGTTCACCCCAAGGCTGTCCATGAACAGGTCCAGTCTGTTTTAATTTGATATGGCAGAAAGCGATGGTATGCAACTAGCTTCTACTGAAAGGTGAAAACAATTTCAGTCCCCTTAGAATGAAACTTTCAGAGATGTAGGACAGATAACCAATCAAAAGAAAGAAATCTGAAAATCAAAATTTCTACCTGAAGCACTTTCTGTATTAAAGAACGAGAGCGGACATTGAAACACCACAACGAAGGCCCAATCCCAGTCCTTTCAAATGAAAAACATATTTATAGTCGATTCAAAACGCGTGACTCATCACAAGATAGCTCAGGCGATACATCACAGCCGGAAATTAGCATGACAAGAATCATATCGTTAAGAACAAAATTTGGCAGCAGTTTTCTAATCATCTATCACACGATTTACATGCAAAAAAAACAGAACAGTAAATAATAAGTTCACAGAAAGTGTCGCCAATAACGATGGCACACATTCATCTCGGTAGAAGTTCTATAGGTCATGTGGGTAATATCCAAGCAACCCCTCCGCAATGTTAGCGCAACTGCAGTTTTCAATCGCAAAGATCCGCAGGCGCGCGCGCGTAGGCATCTGGTTAGATGAAGCATTTTCATTCTTGATTACTTCATTGCAAATGAAAATTTAAATGAAAACAAACATATAAACTTAGATTAAACATGCCCAGAAGTACATGTTTTCATTGTATGTATGCAGAGATCAGAGTAAAAGATTAATTTGTTGATGGCAACACTTGATTGGCAACACTTGATTTTGACGGCGACATCCGCGCGCATTATTTGACAAATTTCAAACAATCGCAAACATATTGATTATTGAAAATGAAAATGATAGTATTAAACAATGCAAAGTTTAAGCACACTGGAGGATTAAATTTTGGCTTTAAATATTTTGGTTTGAAGGATCGGAGTTTTTAGTATGTTGCTTGGAAGCGATGCAAAATACATCACCAACGAAATACGCGAAGTAATAAAGCCGCGCACTAGCGCATGAATTTCTTCTCCGCTATACTAAAATTGCTAGCATATACCTTGCAACAAATTTTTTGCTATACCACGTGACGTTTTTGACCAATCACGTCACGCATCTTATCCCCATAAATAACCTACGCATCCGTCTGCGTTGATTTTCATCATTTTGAATTGTACACATTTATCGTTTCTTGTTGTTCAGCTCATAAGCTATCGTAATGCAGATTTTCGTGAAAACGCTCACAGGAAAGACTATTACTCTTGAAGTAGAGCCCTCAGACTCTATTGAGAATGTGAAAGCCAAGATTCAGGACAAGGAAGGAATCCCTCCAGACCAACAGCGTCTGATCTTCGCCGGAAAGTTCCGTTGGTTTCCTCAATCTGCATGTCTTAGTGGGCCGGGGTAATTGCTTGCCCCAACATCTGCTAAAAGTGATTTGATATGTATTTCACGGGATCTTCCCAGGTTCACTTATAGGTGCTATCTACGTACGTTTTGGTGTCTGAACACAGACTCTTATTCCATCATCTTATCAGTTAGATATCACTTAATCATTTCCAAGTTTGATGCCTGCGAACTGGATGATTAATCCCTTTTATTTGCTGGAAAGCAGCTTGAGGATGGCCGAACTCTGAGTGACTACAACATTCAGAAAGAGAGCACCCTCCATCTTGTTTTGAGACTGAGGGGAGGCATGCAGATCTTCGTGAAGACCCTGACAGGAAAGACCATCACTCTGGAGGTTGAGCCCTCTGACTCCATTGAGAACGTGAAGGCAAAGATTCAGGACAAGGAAGGAATCCCTCCCGATCAACAGCGTCTGATCTTCGCTGGAAAGCAGCTGGAAGACGGCCGAACCCTGAGTGATTACAACATCCAGAAAGAGAGCACCCTCCATCTTGTGCTGAGACTGAGGGGAGGCATGCAGATCTTCGTGAAGACCCTGACCGGCAAGACCATCACTCTGGAGGTTGAGCCCTCTGACTCCATTGAGAACGTGAAGGCAAAGATCCAGGACAAGGAAGGAATCCCACCCGACCAACAGCGTCTGATCTTTGCTGGTATGTTGTGTTTGGCTCTTATTTCTGGATTACTGGGCCCGCAATTATTTTGTCGTTTTTCTACTCTCTTAACCCGTCTTCCAATTCGATTTTTGTATGATATGGCAAAGATTCTCGAACTTTGGCAGTTCGAACCGCAGTTTTGTGTGCGCGGCGTACAGAAATGTTATGTCTTTACGCCGCGCACACAAAACTGCAGCTCGAACTGTCATCGTCAAGACATCAATGCCAATTTTTGTTGAATTTCTAAATTTGATTCGTTCTTTCGCGTTACCAAGTTGATATTTACCTTCCTTATTTTCAGGAAAGCAGCTCGAAGACGGCCGAACCCTGAGTGACTACAACATCCAGAAAGAGAGTACCCTTCATCTTGTGTTGAGACTGAGGGGAGGCATGCAGATCTTCGTGAAAACCCTGACAGGAAAGACCATCACTCTTGAAGTGGAGCCCTCTGACTCCATTGAGAACGTGAAGGCCAAGATCCAGGACAAAGAAGGAATCCCACCCGATCAACAGCGTCTGATCTTTGCTGGAAAGCAGCTTGAAGATGGCCGAACCCTGAGTGATTACAACATCCAGAAAGAGAGTACCCTACATCTTGTGTTGAGACTGAGGGGAGGCATGCAGATCTTCGTGAAGACCCTGACAGGAAAGACCATCACTCTGGAGGTCGAGCCCTCGGACTCCATCGAGAACGTGAAGGCTAAGATTCAGGACAAAGAGGGAATCCCACCCGACCAACAGCGTCTGATCTTCGCTGGAAAGCAGCTTGAAGATGGCCGAACCCTGAGCGACTACAACATCCAGAAAGAGAGCACCCTTCATCTTGTGTTGAGACTGAGGGGAGGCATGCAGATCTTCGTGAAGACCCTGACCGGCAAGACCATCACTCTTGAAGTGGAGCCCTCAGACTCCATTGAGAACGTGAAGGCCAAGATCCAGGACAAAGAAGGAATCCCTCCCGATCAACAGCGTCTGATCTTCGCTGGTATGTTGTGTTTGGCTCTTATTATTTCTGGATTATTGGGCCCGCGATTACTTTGTCGGTTTTCTACTCTCACAACTCGTCTTCCAACTTGATTCTTGTATGATGTGTCAAAGATTCTTGAACTGTGGCAGTTCGAACCGCAGTTTTGTGTGCGTGGCGTACAAAAATGTTGTCTTTACGCCGCGCTCACCAACTGCAGTTCCAACTGTCATCATAAAGACATCAATGCCAATGTTTTTTGGTAAATTTCATAACTTTTTCGTTCGCGTGACCAAATTAATATTTACCTGCCTTATTTGCCGGAAAGCAGCTTGAGGATGGCCGAACTCTGAGTGATTACAACATCCAGAAAGAGAGCACCCTCCATCTTGTATTGAGACTGAGGGGAGGCATGCAGATCTTCGTGAAGACTTTGACAGGAAAGACCATCACCTTGGAGGTTGAGCCCTCAGACTCCATCGAGAACGTAAAGGCTAAGATTCAAGACAAAGAAGGAATCCCACCCGATCAACAGCGTCTGATCTTCGCCGGTATGTTCTGTTTGGCTCATTTTCTGGGTTATGGGCCTGCGATTATTTCATCGTTTTTCTATTTTCAATTTTGACTGTGGTATGATGTCGTCAAGCTGTAAGGGGCCATCCAGAAATGAGCTCATCACTTGGGTATGTATGTTTGTTTTGGAAATGATGAGGTATTGATGAGGTAGTATGTATGTAGGTTTGCAAAATGATGAGCTCATCACTTTGACATCAACCACTCGTTTTAAAATTAGACTAATGTTGGACGTAAGTAAGAATTTAGATGATCTAACTTAATTTGCAGTAGTGACGTCACTTCAGCCTTTCATATTGAATGAATGACGTAACCTAAACTTTGAAATGATGAGATGAGGTTGGGGTATGTATCTTCCCCAAATGATGAGGTAGTGATGAGGTAGTATGTATATATGTTCAAAAAAGGCCGATTTTTGATGAGCTCATTTCTGGATGGCCCCTAAAGACTCTTTGCGATGTATAAATTGAAATGCAACGTTTTATTATTTTGTTTGATATTTCTAAATTTCATTGATATTTACCTGCCTTATTTTCAGGAAAGCAGCTCGAAGACGGCCGAACCCTGAGTGACTACAACATTCAGAAAGAGAGCACCCTCCATCTTGTGTTGAGACTGAGGGGAGGCATGCAGATCTTCGTGAAGACCCTGACAGGAAAGACCATCACTCTTGAAGTGGAGCCCTCTGACTCCATCGAGAACGTGAAAGCTAAGATCCAGGACAAGGAAGGAATCCCTCCCGATCAACAGCGTCTGATCTTCGCTGGAAAGCAGCTTGAAGACGGCCGAACCCTGAGTGACTACAACATCCAGAAAGAGAGTACCCTCCATCTTGTGTTGAGACTGAGGGGAGGCATGCAGATCTTCGTGAAGACCCTGACAGGAAAGACCATCACTCTTGAGGTTGAGCCCTCGGACTCCATCGAGAACGTGAAGGCCAAGATCCAGGACAAAGAAGGAATCCCTCCCGATCAACAGCGTCTGATCTTCGCTGGAAAGCAGCTTGAGGATGGCCGAACCCTGAGTGACTACAACATCCAGAAAGAGAGTACCCTCCATCTTGTGTTGAGACTGAGGGGAGGCATGCAGATCTTCGTGAAGACCCTGACTGGAAAGACCATCACTCTGGAGGTTGAGCCCTCGGACTCCATCGAGAACGTGAAGGCTAAGATCCAGGACAAAGAAGGAATCCCACCCGACCAACAGCGTCTTATCTTTGCTGGAAAGCAGCTGGAAGACGGCCGAACCCTGAGTGACTACAACATCCAGAAAGAGAGCACCCTACATCTTGTGTTGAGATTGAGGGGAGGCATGCAGATCTTCGTGAAGACCCTGACTGGAAAGACCATCACTCTTGAAGTAGAGCCCTCAGACTCCATTGAGAACGTGAAGGCTAAGATTCAGGACAAGGAAGGAATCCCTCCCGATCAACAGCGTCTGATCTTTGCCGGTACGTTGTGTTTGACTCTTATTATTTCTGGATTATTGGGCCCGCGATTATTTTGTCGGTTTTCTACTCTCACATCACTCTTCCATTATGATTCTTGTATGATATGGTGAAGATTCTCGAACTGTGGCAGTTCGAACCGCAGTTTCGTGTGCGCGGCGTACAGAAATGTTATTTATGTCTTTACGTCGCGCACACCAAACTGCAGTTCAGGCATGGATCCACGGGGGCGTGCTGGGGGCGTGCGCACGCCCCCAAACGAAAATTTGGGGGCGTGCTCTGGGCGTGCAATTCAAAGATTTCAAATTAAAGCATCATTAGAATTTAAAATACAGTCCGAAAAAGGACTAAAGAATTTATGAAAATTATTAGTTTTGAGCGAAATTGAGTACGACTACAACGATGAAGCTGTTGAGATGAAAACAATGCAAAAACACTATTAAGATGACATTTCTTTCGATTCCAGACCTCTGGCTTCTGGGGGCTGCCGCCCCCAGACCCCTGCTGTTCTTTCCTTCTTTTGATTGTGAATATATTTAGTGAAATAATGTACGACAAAATAGACGGAGCTGTTGAAAATTGACATCAAAACAATGCAAAAACTCTATTGAGGTGACATTTCTTTAAATTCAAGACCTCTGGCTTCTGGGGGCTGCCGCCCCCAGACCCCCGCTGTTTTTCTTTCTTTTGATTGTGAATATAATAAGTGAAATTGAGTACGACTACAACGATGAAGCTGTTGAGATGAAAACAGTGCAAAAACTTAATTGATTTGACATTTCTTTAAAATCCAGACCTCTGGCTTCTGGGGGCTGCTGCCCCCAGACCCCTGCTATTCTTTCCTTCTTTTGATTGTGAATATAATAAGTGAAATTGAGTTCGACTACAACGATGAAGCTGTTGAGATGAAAACAATGCAAAAACCCTATTGAGATGACATTTCTTTACATTCCAGACCTCTGGCTTCTGGGGGCTGCCGCTCCAGGCCTCTGCTGTTCTTTCTTTCTTTTGATTGTGAATATAATAAGTGAAATTGAGTTCGACTACAACGATGAAGCTGTTCGGATGAAAACAATGCAAAAACCCTATTGAGATGACATTTCTTTACATTCCAGACCTCTGGCTTCTGGGGGCTGCCGCCCCCAGACCCCTGCTGTTCTTTCCTTCTGTTGATTGTGAATATATTTAGTAAAATTGAGTACGACTACAACGATGAAGCTGTTGAGATGAAAACAATGCAAAATCCCTATTGAGATGACATTTCTTTACATTCCAGACCTCTGGCTTCTGGGGGCTGCCGCCCCCAGACCCCTGCTGTTCTTTCTTTATTTTGATTGTGAATAAAATAAGTGAAATTGAGTTCGACTACAACGATGAAGCTGTTCGGATGAAAACAATGCAAAAACCCTATTGAGATGACATTTCTTTACATTCCAGACCTCTGGCTTCTGGGGGCTGCCGCCCCCAAACCCTGCTAGTGCTAATACATACTTGAATTATCTTTATTTTCGAAAAACGCACTTACTGATCAGGACAAGGCGCCGCGCGGCGCACAATGAGCTCAAATTTGCACGCCCCCAAAAATTCTGGGCTGGATCCATGCCTGCTGCAGTTCGAACTGTCATCGTAAAGACATCAATGCCAATTTTTGTTCAATTTCTAAATTTAATTTGTTCTTTCGCGTGCCCAAGTTGATATTTACCTACCTTATTTGCTGGAAAGCAGCTTGAAGACGGCCGAACCCTGAGTGACTACAACATCCAGAAAGAGAGCACCCTCCATCTTGTCTTGAGGTTGAGGGGAGGTATGCAGATCTTCGTGAAGACCCTGACAGGAAAGACCATCACTCTGGAGGTAGAGCCCTCGGACTCCATCGAGAACGTGAAGGCTAAGATCCAGGACAAGGAGGGAATCCCTCCCGATCAACAGCGTCTGATCTTTGCTGGTATGTTGTGTTAGCGTTCATAAGTTCTCATTTCTACCATAAAGCTTGAATCCTGCGTATAACTTCTTTGAAATCCTCTCGAGGTACCTGAAATTTTACTGTGTGCTCCAGATGACTAGACTGATTCTCAAAGTTCATGCCCGTAAAAAGTAAAAAAGTAAACTAACCTTCCTCATTTGCTGGAAAGCAGCTTGAGGATGGCCGAACTCTGAGTGACTACAACATCCAAAAAGAGAGCACACTTCATCTTGTTTTGAGACTGAGGGGAGGCATGCAGATCTTCGTGAAGACTTTGACCGGCAAGACCATCACTCTGGAGGTTGAGCCCTCTGACTCTATTGAGAACGTGAAGGCCAAGATCCAGGACAAGGAAGGAATCCCTCCCGATCAACAGCGTCTGATCTTCGCTGGAAAGCAGCTTGAGGATGGCCGAACCCTGAGTGACTACAACATCCAGAAAGAGAGCACCCTCCATCTTGTGTTGAGACTGAGGGGAGGCATGCAGATCTTCGTGAAGACCCTGACCGGCAAGACCATCACTCTGGAGGTTGAGCCCTCAGACTCCATTGAGAACGTGAAGGCAAAGATCCAGGACAAGGTCTGAAGGATCTCGTCTGATCTTTGAACTGGTATGTTGTGTTTGACTCTTATTATTTGTTGTGATTATTTTGTTACTCTCCCATCAACGTCTTCTCATTGTGTTAGCGTTCCAGTTTAAGCTGCGCGAATCCTGCGTATAATTTATGTTTGAAATCCGCAAACCAAACTGCAGGTGACTGGACTGATACTCAAAGTTAATGCTCGTAAAAAGTAAACTAACCTTCCTTATTTTCAGGAAAGCAGCTTGAGGATGGCCGAACCCTGAGTGACTACAACATCCAGAAAGAGAGCACCTACATCTTGTGTTGAGGTTGAGGGGAGGCATGCAGATCTTCGTGAAGACCCTGACCGGCAAGACCATCACTCTTGAAGTAGAGCCCTCAGACTCCATTGAGAACGTGAAGGCAAAGATCCAGGACAAGGAAGGAATCCCTCCCGATCAACAGCGTCTGATCTTTGCCGGTATGTTGTGTTTGGCTCATTTTCTGGGTTATTTGGCCTGCGATTATTTTATCGTTCTTCAATTCTCTACTTACCTTAAAATTTTGACTTTGGTACGATGTCGTCAAGCGGTCAAGACTCTTTGCGATGTATGAATCAATGCAACGTTAATTGTTATTTTTTTAGATATTTCTAAATTTCATTTCCGTGACCAAGTTAATATTTATATTCATTATTTTCAGGAAAGCAGCTTGAAGACGGCCGAACCCTGAGCGATTACAACATCCAGAAAGAGAGCACCCTACATCTTGTGTTGAGACTGAGGGGAGGCATGCAGATCTTCGTGAAGACCTTGACCGGAAAGACCATCACTCTTGAAGTCGAGCCTTCCGACTCGATTGAGAATGTGAAAGCCAAGATTCAAGATAAGGAAGGAATCCCACCTGATCAACAGCGTCTGATCTTCGCTGGAAAGCAGCTTGAAGACGGCCGAACCCTGAGTGACTACAACATCCAAAAAGAGAGCACACTTCATCTTGTGTTACGTCTCCGTGGTGGCCAATAATTTTTGGAACTATTGAACTGTTGAACAGTTGATTTGTTCGTACAATCTTATCTTCAAATTGTTTGGAAAGGAAATGTATTTGAATTATTTGATTTTAATGTACTTCGATCTAACTGCAGAATAAAAAAAGTTTACTTGGTTTTGGAATTGAAAGATTTTATATTTCTCCGGAGTTTGTTAATTTCTGAAATTTTTCCTCGTTAAATACTTGTTGAAGCATTTCGAAAGGTTTAAATTTAATTGCGATACCCATACATTCTTTTCTGAATTTCGGTCGAATTTGTAATGTTATACTTTTCTTGCGTAAGTTTAAGTATCAAGGTGTACTTTAAAACTGTGAGATGGTTATTAATTTTATAATTCATACTTGTCGTTCTCGAACGCAAAAAGAAATTATTTGTGCGCAATTTTTGTCTATCACTTGTTTATAAAACAATCGTTTTCTGGTGAGATAGCCGTAGTGTCTGGGTCTTGAATTTGGAGTCGTCACGGTGTATTACGCCGCGCTTACGTACTTTTTGCGGCGCGTCATCGCGTGCTAATGTACTCAACTAAGTATTGCATTAAGTACATTTGCACGCTATCACGCGCCGCAAAAAAGTAACCCGGCGCGGCGTAATATGCTGCGTCTCATGGTCCAGGCACCTATTTATACTGATCAACTTCAAAACGACTTACGGCCAGTTTGTCCAATGGGCCAGACTTTGTGTCCATTATTGGGGTTATGTCACTACCAATTGTTCCTGTCACAATTTAATTTCCCTTTTAGGGGCCATCCAGAAATGAGCTCATCAAAAAGCGGCCTTTTTTGAACATACATACTACCTCATCATTTTGGAAAGATACATACATACCCCAACCTCATCTCATCATTTTAAGATTTATGTTACATCACTCATTCAATATGAAAGGCTGAAGTGGCGTCACTACTGCAATTTAAATAAGATCATCTAAATTGCCATTTGTTCCATTTTCTCTGTCCCAATCGTCCAATGTCCCAGTCCGCATTCACTTTTTTGAGCCCCATATGTTCCATTTTCTCTGTCCCATTTGTCCCAGTCCGCATTCATCTTTTTGAGTCCAATTTGTTCTATTTTCTCTGTCCCAGTTGTCCCTGTCCCAATCCACTTTTTCTTGAGTTTGGGAAAATTGGGACACTGAACCCCCCTCCAATAGATTAAGTGAATCCAATGGGCACTGATTCCAATGGAGACAGTGAGTCCAGTGAGCACTGAATCCCAATGGACACAGTGAGTCCAATGGGCACTGATTCCAATGGACACAGTGGCTCCAGTTGGCACTGATTTCAATGAACACAGTGAGTCCAGTGGGTACCGATTCCAATGGACACAGTGAAGTGGCACCGATTCCAATGGACACAGTGAGTCCAATGGGCACTGATTCCAATGGACACAGTGGCTCCAGTGGGCACTGAATTCAATGGACACAGTGAGTCAAGTGGGCACTGATTCCAATGGACACAGTTACTCTAGTGGGCACTGATCCAATGGACATAGTGAGTCCAGTGGGCACCGATTCCAATGGACATGGACACAGTGAGTCCAGTGGGCACTGATTCCAATGGGCACAGTGAGTCCAGTGGGCACTGATTCCGATGGACATGGACACAGTGATTCCAGTGGGCACTGATTCCAATGGACACAGTGAGTCCAGTGGGCACTGATTCCAATGGACACAGTAAGTCCAGTGGGCACTGAATTCCAACGGACACAGTGAGTCCAGTGGGCACTGATTCCAATAGGCACAGTGAGTCCAGCGGGCACTGATTCCAATGGACATGGACACAGTGAGTCCATTGGGCACTAATTCTAATGGACACAGTGAGTCCAGTGGGCACTGATTCCAATGGACACAGTGAGTCCAATAGACACAGTGATTCCAATGGGCACTGATTCCAATGGACACAGTGAGTCCAGTGGGCACTGATTCCAATGGCCATGGACACAGTGAGTGCAGTGAGCACTGATTCCAATGGACACATTGAGTCCAGTGGGCACTGATCCAATGGACATAGTGAGTCCAGTGGGCACTGATTCCAATGGACACAGTGAGTCCAGTGGGCACTGATTCCAATGGACACAGTGAGTCCAGTGGGCATTGATTCCAATGAACAGAGTGAGTCCAGTTGGCACTGATTCCAATGGCCACAGTGAATCCAGTGGGCACTGATTCCAATGGACATGGACACAGTGAGTCCAGTGGGCACTGATTCCAATGGACACAGTGAGTCCAGTGGGCACTGATTCCAATGGACACAGTGAGTCCAGTGGGCACTGATTCCAATGGACATGGACACAGTGAGTCCAGTGGGCACTGATTCCAATGGACACAGTGAGTCCAGTGGGCACTGATTCCAATGGACACAGTGAGTCCAGTGGGCGCTGATCCAATGGACATAGTGAATCCAGTTGGCATTGATTCCAATGGCTACAGTGAGTCCAGTGGGCACTGATTCCAATGGACACAGTTAGTCAAGTGGGCACTGATTCCAATGGACACAGTGAGTCCATTGGGCACTGATTCCAATGGATACAGTGAGTTCAGTGGGCACTGGTTCCAATGGACACAGTGAATCCAGTGGGCACCGATTCCAATGACAGAAATTCCCCTCCTTGAATTCCCCGGGCTACATTGACTCTTCATTTCAGTCAGTGATATCAAATCAAAATGCACTGACATTAAAACCCAATTTTAAATGGTACGGTTTTTCATTTAAATAATTTTCTTTGAGCTGAGACTAGACTCCGGAGTGTTAAATTTCACAAAAGATAATGCGTACAGCATCGCAAATCACGATAACCACAGGATTCATGTGATTTTGATGTATTTTAATTCTATCTTGTGACTCTCATTATTATTTCCCTGCCGCATGGCTCCCCGTCTTTTGTTGTTCTGATGAGCTCACCCCTTTTAAAACCGTGATTTTCCAATTATCACACGCCGTGTCATGTGACCTCACTGAGCAGTCATGTGAGACACGTGTCACGTGTCCAAATACAGCTGTTCAAATTTGAGGTATGAGAAATGACCTGAACATCGCCGTGGTGTGTAGCAGCAATCAGAACAGGAGTATGGAGGCCCACCACTTGCTGAGGTAAAATAAGCAAAGTTCGAGGCTTCGTGTTCAGGGATATTTCTTAGTTTGCTCAATCGTAACTTCAGGAACATGAACCGTACGATTGTACTTGAACAATAACCACGGACCGTGGTTCACCGTACAGTGAAAATGTGTTAGAGTAGGTAGGACGGGTGTATCAAATTACGTTAATTACATTTGACTACACCGAATCTCTACACTAGAGTGTACTGTACTGAAGGATCTTGTGTATATTGGAGATGTACATAGTACATTAAATACATTCATACAATTACATTTTCATTGCGGTTTTGAAAAATTTTAAACTTTTGAAGATTGGTATGAGGAGAACCTACCAAATTATCATCTGGGGGTGAAATGTATAAAACCTTCCCATATAAAGGTAGTATGTATAATTATTATATAGTGTATACATCTTAGATGTGTATGAATATACCTACATTGGTAAGTGTATTATGATACTAAAATACACAGAGTTAAGCAGCGATTTAGTGATAATGTTTCTCCCCCGCAGTAAGAAAGGTTTCCGTACCAAGTCCTTTGGAACTGGGAGCTGCGTGAAACTCCCTGGTGTGACGGTGGATAAACCGAACGTGTACAACTTTGAGACCCCCTACGAGGACATAGCTGATGACTTAAGGGTGAGATAAAATATGTAAAAAACGCGTAGTTTGGACTTGCTTTTACTTCCACAAATAGATGATCCCTGTGAGGCCATAGCTGATGACTTAAGGGTGAGAAAAAATATTCCATAACACGTCTAATTTACACCAGCTTTTACCTGCCACAAAATTAAAATAGGTAGGCTAAAGGCTCCCAATTCTACTGAGTTTTGCGCGTATCCACTAACCGGAAGGTATTGCATTTTATTTATCGACAATTTTCCCAGAACAAAGATGCCAATTTCTACACGCAAAACGGACTGCTGAACATGTTGGACAGGAACAAGAGGATCAAACCAAAGCCACAGCGTTTCCAGGAGACGTCAGAGGAGTTTGATCTCATTGTGACCTGTCAAGAACGGGTATTCGACCAAGTCTTGGAATGTACGGTGATTTAACATTCAAATTTACTTGCTTTGTAATAAGTAGGCATAATCCACGATTTTTGCAAGTTCACCTGAATTCGCCGCGAATTCAGGTGAATTCAGGTGAATTCGCGGCGAATTCGCGGCGAACTCAGGTGAACTTGCAAAAATCGTGGATTATGCCAATAAGTATGCTCCGGAATGTTATTGAAATTCGACTGATAAACTGTAAGATTAAATGATGGTATTTTGATATTCAGTTGGTCTTATGGACCAACAATATATTTCGGTATGAGTGGTACCCAATCGATGTTCAGTATTCTATTGTACTAGAGTACCAGTGCCGATACCAAACTTTCAGGCTTGAACGAGAGGCAGCAGATCACAATGAACATGGTGAACGTTGTAAATGTGGATATTAAAGATAACCACGAGGAAGCTACTCTGGGTTCCTTCATCATATACGACTTAGTGGAAAAGGTAGCCCGAATTCTCTTATCTCTCTGTGTACAACTATGAATTCACTGCAGTACTTCACAATGAAACATGCAATTTGGCAATATTTTGCCATAATTTGACCCACGAGACCTATCAGATTTTTTGATTCACGGCACTTACAGCGTTCATTTTCAGTTGTCTAACTGCACAGACCCATGTTCCGATATTGGAACTGTGATTGAGTATCTGGAGAGGAAACGAGACCTAAAGCTACTACACTCCATCGCATTCTACTGACCTTCATTTCTTAACCACACCGGACTATTTACCCTAACCTTGCTACAGATTTTACAGGGATGATACCTAGATACTGATTGATAACTGATGTTAACTTCATACTGAATAAATGAATTGACCTAAGCGGTCAGTCTGACTAGATGACATTGAACGAATTTTGACGGATTTTTAATGTCAGAATCTGGAGTTTCAATTTTTACCTAATACCTGAAGTGAAGTATCAATGAGAGGTTAATAAAATGGACGTTGCCACATTCATATTTTCTAAATTTTTAATGAGATATTCAAAAAATGCTTTTTTTCTTTGAAATTGAACGTGTGAACTAAGTAAAGGAGTCTGCTTTATCACATCGACAAGTCAAAAGCCATTGAAAGCAAAAAACGGGTAATTTTAGAACATACGTAAAACTTCCTGGAAGGTTCTCGGCCCCACGAGAGAGTTCGTGAAATAACTGGACTGGCGCAAAGATGATGTAAGCGTCACATGATTGCAAAAATATTACACACCCCTCCCTAGCAATTGCGTAAAATATAATGAAAAGCAAAATATTTTAGCGCTTTTTGAGCCGCGCAGGAAAAACAAAAGCCGCGCTTGCGCGCGCAGTCGCTACCTTTTCGTAACGAGTTTTTTTTGTGTTAAAAACTTTGAGGGTAAAATAGTTGGTATTAGGTCAAACTCTGCGATGTAAGCTGCAAACTTTTTTGTGTTTCGAGGAGAATTGATATGGTTCGACATTGAGTGTGTCCCATAATACCATAACCAAGGACAGTGCCATGCCAAAACGTCCGGTAACCCTGAATCTACCGGGTGCGAGCGATTACATTGATAAACAAAAAAGCCACGTACGACGAGCAATTGCAACGGAAGCTGATTTCTTTCTTCGTTGCAGACGGTAATTTGAAATTTCTATACCAGTTAAACATTTCTATACTTCATCGTGTTTCAGTCAAACGGTTCCCAATGTCATTAAAAATCTGAATCTTTATCGGCATACGGTAAATTATGTCGCAGTACTTGGGCCTTCGCTCGGATCTTCGAGTGCACACTATTATTATCCACGTATGTACGAACTAGATCGATTGTGACTGCAGTGCACGCCGCGCAGCGCACAATAATTCATGTGCAAGCGCAGAAATTCCGAAATTTATATACATGCGCGCTCCATCAACACATGGGAATTGTGGCAAATTTTCTGACAGAACTGCGGAAGGTTTTGTGACAGATCACAGAACTGCGGCAAGTTGTGTGGCAGATGTGCCGTTGGTTGACATCAAATTTATTGCTTCATTTTGAAACTAATACCTCGTATCATATGAAAAATGGTGCGGCCAAAACGTTTAAACTGGACATGATGCTGGTAGAACACAAAACAACAAGAGCGAAATGGTTCAGTAGGAATGTCAAAAACCGTGTCGATAGATCTGGCATGTTGTATCATCAATTTTTGCACAACACCGTAAAGTTCTCATTTCACGTTGCGGAGTTGATGTACCAACGATGTCAGATAATATAAATTTGAAATGGACGTGGGGGAATTTATTTAAGGGGTATCCCCACCCACTAACCAGAGGAACACGATTCAATACAAATATTTGGTAGTCTGGAATAAGATTGAAGGAGTTGAATACAAATTCTATATCATAACTCAAATCCTTCTATACTGTATTGAAAGGTTAATATCGTCATGATCAAAACTGATTTAAACGAAAATGTAATATTTTTCACAAATAATTTGGTCATCACAAGTCGGAAATCAGTCCCTTTAATCCCCACATAGTCATCACAAGACTCAAATAATCCTCCACAGACCCTCTGATCATGATAACGTTATCTTATGTATCCCATGTCACGTGATGCGATTGAGTTGCATGTGCGATTTAACGAGATCCCCCGAACAGAGGGCTGAGAGAAGTGAAAGTTCCCCGGCTAACACAGCACCGCAAACAACCTGGAGGGAGGTTACGTTTACTCATTTCATTACTCATCTGAATCTCAATAGTACTTACATTAGTGTATTCAAATAAATCACAAAACCCACAGATATGAGTATTTTCTAATTCAATTCACAGATGAGTAATTTGTACTTTAAGGGTACTTTCGATAACAGCACTATCAGCGGCAGATTAGCTTGCCCTTGGCCTTGACCAATCATCGCGGGAGTTGATCCTCAACTCGATCTTTGATTGGTCAATGGCTCAATGGGTAGCTGATACGCCGCCGTTATTGAGAAGTAACTTAATTGAGAAGTAAACTCTTTCCCTTTTGATAATCACGGCCAGAGAATTATAGATAATGCGTATTTGTATATCTAACCTGAGCCAGTTCCTCTGTTGTTATCTCGTGGTCCACGGCCATCAGTTTCAGGTTAGTCTTCTGGGGAGGCAGCGAGGTGCCACCACCCACAGTCCCAACCTAGGGGTGATTGTAGAGTTAGGGGTCAAACAAGACGAACATTCCTGGAACTAAGAGGGTTTTCAGCCATCGAAATAGCTTTCAAATGCTTAATTTAGCAGCAGATTTAAGTTAGCAGAATAGTCACAATTGTCAAATCAAATAGTTGGATATGCCCACATTAAGCCCAAACAACTTAACAACGGTTACCCGTGATCATTACCTCGATACAAGGCATAGTCGCACTAACGTAGAGGTCCCCATCTCCCACCAACTCAGTAATGACCATGGTCATGGCACTGGTGCCTGCTTGCGCTATGTCCTGGCCTGTTGCCAGGAACAAGCCTGACACAATGTTAGCTGCGTGGGCGTTGTTACCTCCTGAGAGGAGGGTGTGTCACTGTGTTATTATCTTTCATAATGTAAAATAGGTTATTTCATTTCACCTTGTAAGGAAATAATACAGCAAATTGATTGCAAATCATATCAAAATCATGCCCGGTTGAATCATGCCCGGGTTACATGATGATCATTTGGTAACATGATTCAACGCAACGCTACTCATAATTAATTTAATTCAAATGTGGCAGGATCCAAACCAACCTATACATCCAGCGAGGCTTGAACCAACGTGGTTTTTCGAGAAGTTAAGCTCAGAAAGAGCTCCAGCAGAAGTTTTAAGAACAGAGGAAATGACTTTGGCAGGCAACGTTACCTCACAGTTTACACTGTAACCTCGGTGATTTATCCAATTCATGGCAGAGGCTTTCTTATCCACACAGTAATTACCTGGTGAAGTATTGTGTGATATTATCATAGTGTATCTTGGTTTGATTGAGTGATTCGAACCCAGTATAGCAAAGCAGTAAAAGCAGTGGGAGCACAGCTGGTGAAACCAATTTCAACATTTTTACTATTTCAAACACTTCTACTGATTCATGAATAATGCTCGGACTTTGGATTTATTAGGATAGCACTGTTAACTGTACCTACTAACATTACAACTTACCGCTTAGACTGAGCACTATCATTTCCTTGAAAACCTCGACCGTTTTCAGAAACTCAACGATCTTCTCGCAGCCCTTGCTGATCATGTTCATGCCCATTGCCTCCCCTGTCGCAGCCACCACCCGTATGAACAGGAGCTTGCCCGCCTGTTTGGGAGTCACGCTCCTCAACTTGGCGTGCTGGCTCGTGCTCTCGAACTCACGCGTGATTTGGGTCACGTGACCAGGGTCTGAGAACCAATCAGCTGCCGCCTTGCAAGTCCGGATACAGGGCAGTTTGAGGAGGGGTGAACGTGTCATTCCGAAGTAGCTGCATGTGCTCTGGATCCCTCCACTGCGAGGGGAACGGGCGTAAGAGTAATGTCAGAACTCAGAATCTCGTTTAAATAGCAATTGACATAATAATTCACAGAAAAATGGGAAAATGGTCGATTCATCCTAATAATCAACCTGAGATAGTCTTTCCCGTCAAAGTCTTCAAGAAGATTTGCATGCCTCTCAGTCTCAACACAAGATGAAGGGTGCTCTTTCTGATGTTGAAAATCACTGAAGTTCAACATCCTCAAGCTTGCTTTCCAGCGAAGATCAGACGCTGTTGGTCAGGTGGATTCCTCTTTGTCCTGAATCTTGCCTTTATTCTCGATGGAGTCTGAGGCTCCAACTCCAGTGATGGTCTTCCTGTCAGGGTTTTCACGAAGATCTGCATGCCTCCCTCAGTCTCAAAAAGATGTAGGTACTTCTTTGGATGTTGTAGTCTAGAGTTCGGCCGTCTTCCAGCTGCTTTCCAGCGAAGATCAGACGCTGTTGGTCGGGAGGGATTCCTTCCTTGTCCTGGATTTGGCCTCCTCACTCAAGAGTGATGGTCTTTCCTGTCATCTTCACGAAGATCTGCATGCCTCCCTCAGTCTCAACACAAGATGAAGGGTACTCTTTCTGGATGTTGTAATCACTGAAGTTCAGCTGTCCCTGCCTGTAAATAACAATGAAGTCAAGAATCATGAACATTTAGAATACAAAAAATGGCTTTGATTTGACAGTCGAACTGCAGTTTTGACTACGCGCGCGGAAGTTTGTTGACACGTAACGCCGCGCACACACCAAAGCTGAACTACAAATATACAAGAATCAAATTGAAATAGAAGGAGGGGTAGAAACGACAAATAATCACAGAAATAATAACAGCCTAACACAACATACCGGCAAAGATCAGACGCTGTTGATCGGGAGGGATTCCTTCCTTGTCCTGGATCTTTGCCTTAACGTTCTCAATGGAGTCCGAGGGCTCAACCTCCAGAGTGATGGTCTTGCCAGTCAGGGTCTTCACGAAGATCTGCATGCCTCCCCTCAGTCTCAACACAAGATGGAGGGTGCTCTCTTTCTGAATGTTGTAGTCACTCAGGGTTCGGCCGTCTTCGAGCTGCTTTCCTGAAAATAATTAAGGTAAATATCAACTTGGTAACGCAAATAAAATGTAGGAAAGCTAACAAATTAAATTGCATACGGACGAAAGAGTGACATTATAACTTGATTCATCGCAGAATCTTGATCAAATCTTACAAAATCAAAATTATCCAAGTTAAAAGGTAAGTTATGAGAGTAGAAGAACGATAGAATAATCGCGGAGTGCGGACACAATTGTCTAAAAAATGAGCCAAAAACTTTCCGGCGAAGATCAGACGCTGTTGATCGGGAGGGATTCCTTCCTTGTCCTGGATCTTAGCCTTCACGTTCTCAATGGAGTCTGAGGGCTCAACCTCCAGAGTGATGGTCTTGCCGGTCAGGGTCTTCACGAAGATCTGCATGCCTCCCCTCAGTCTCAACACAAGATGGAGGGTGCTCTCTTTCTGGATGTTGTAGTCACTCAGGGTTCGGCCATCTTCGAGTTGCTTTCCAGCGAAGATCAGACGCTGTTGATCGGGTGGGATTCCTTCTTTGTCTTGAATCTTAGCCTTCACGTTCTCGATGGAGTCTGAGGGCTCAACCTCCAGAGTGATGGTCTTGCCGGTCAGGGTCTTCACGAAGATCTGCATGCCTCCCCTCAGTCTCAACACAAGATGTAGGGTACTCTCTTTCTGGATGTTGTAGTCACTCAGGGTTCGGCCGTCCTCAAGCTGCTTTCCAGCGAAGATCAGACGCTGTTGATCGGGTGGGATTCCTTCCTTGTCCTGGATTTTGGCCTTCACGTTCTCAATGGAGTCAGAGGGCTCCACTTCAAGAGTGATAGTCTTGCCGGTCAGGGTCTTCACGAAGATCTGCATGCCTCCCCTCAGTCTCAACACAAGATGGAGGGTACTCTCTTTCTGAATGTTGTAGTCACTCAGGGTTCGGCCGTCTTCGAGCTGCTTTCCTGAAAATAAGGTAGGTAAATATCAATTTGGTCACGCAGAAGAACAAATTAAGTTTAGAAATTTAACAAAAATTGGCATTGATGTATTTACGATGACAGTTCGAACTGCAGTTGGTGTGAGCGGCGTAAAGATATTAAAGTAACATTTCTGTACGCTGCACACACAAAACTGCGGTTCGAACTGCCACAGTTCCAAAATGTTTACCACATCATACAAGAATCAAATTGGAAGACGGGTTGTGAGAAAGGAAAACGACAAAATAATCGCAGGCCGAATAATCCAGAAATAATAAGTGGCAAACACAACATACCGGCGAAGATCAGACGCTGTTGATCGGGAGGGATTCCTTCCTTGTCCTGGATTTTGGCCTTCACGTTCTCGATGGAGTCGGAGGGCTCCACTTCAAGAGTGATGGTCTTGCCGGTCAGGGTCTTCACGAAGATCTGCATTCCTCCCCTCAGTCTCAACACAAGATGGAGGGTGCTCTCTTTCTGGATGTTGTAGTCACTCAGGGTTCGGCCATCTTCGAGCTGCTTTCCTGAAAATAATGAAGGTAAATATCAACTTGGTAATGCAAATGAAATTTAGGAAATCTCACAAATTAAATTATATACGGTCAATAGTGACATTATAATTTGATTCATCGAAGAATCTTGACCAAATCATACAAAAATCAAAATATAATTATCCACGTTAAAAGGTAAGTTATGGGAGTAGAAGAACCGGAAAGAACGATAGAATAATCGCGGAGTGCGGACACAATTGTCTAAAAAAATGAGCCAAAAACTTTCCAGCAAAGATCAGACGCTGTTGATCAGGTGGGATTCCTTCTTTGTCCTGGATCTTGGCTTTCACATTCTCAATGGAGTCAGAGGGCTCAACCTCCAGAGTGATAGTCTTGCCGGTCAGGGTCTTCACGAAGATCTGCATGCCTCCCCTCAGTCTCAACACAAGATGAAGTGTGCTCTCTTTCTGGATATTGTAGTCACTTAGGGTTCGGCCATCCTCAAGCTGTTTTCCAGCAAATAAGGAAGGTAAATATTTGGTAACGCAAATGAAATTTAAGAAATCTAACAAATTAAATTGCATACGGACGAAAGAGTGACATTATAATTTGATTCATCGCAGAATCTTGACCAAATCATACAAAAAATCAAAATTATCCAAGTTAAAAGGTGAGTTATGAGGGTAGAAGAACGACAGAATAATCGCGGACACAATTGTCTAAAAATGAGCCAAAAACTTTCCGGCGAAGATCAGACGCTGTTGATCGGGAGGGATTCCCTCCTTGTCCTGGATCTTAGCCTTCACGTTCTCGATCGAGTCAGAGGGCTCAACCTCCAGAGTGATGGTCTTTCCTGTCAGGGTCTTCACGAAGATCTGCATGCCTCCCCTCAGTCTCAACACAAGATGGAGGGTGCTCTCTTTCTGGATGTTGTAGTCACTCAGGGTTCGGCCATCCTCAAGCTGCTTTCCGGCAATTCAGAGGGATAAATCATCCAGTTTGCAGGCATCAAACTTGGAAATGATTTAGTGATATCATCTGACTAATAAGGTGATGAAATAAGAGTATGTTCAGATACAAAAACGTAAGTAGATAGCACCTTTAAATGAACCTGGGAAGATCCAGGAAAATAAATATCAAATCACTTTTAGCAGATGTTGGGGCAAGCATTTACCCCGGCCCCCTACAACATGCAGATTGAGGAAACCAACGGAACTTTCCGGCAAAGATCAGACGCTGTTGATCGGGAGGGATTCCTTCCTTGTCCTGGATCTTTGCCTTCACGTTCTCAATGGAGTCTGAGGGCTCAACCTCCAGAGTGATGGTCTTGCCAGTCAGGGTCTTCACGAAGATCTGCATGCCTCCCCTCAATCTCAACACAAGATGAAGTGTGCTCTCTTTCTGGATGTTGTAGTCACTCAGGGTTCGGCCATCCTCAAGCTGCTTTCCAGAAAATAAGGAAGGTAAATATCAATGAAATTTAGAAATATCAAACAAAGTAACAAAACGTTGCATTTCAATTTATACATCGCAAAGAGTCTTTAGGGGCCATCCAGAAATGAGCTCATCAAAAATCGGCCTTTTTTGAACATATACATACTACCTCATCACTACCTCATCATTTGGGAAAGATACATACATACCCCAACCTCATCTCATCATTTCAAGGTTTAGGTTACGTCATTCATTCAATATGAAAGGCTGAAGTGACGTCACTACTGCAAATTAAGTTAGATCATCTAAATTCTAACTTACGTCCAACATTGGTCTCATTTTAAAACGAGTGGTTGATGTCAAAGTGATGAGCTCATCATTTTGCAAGCCTACATACATACTACCTCATCAATACCTCATCATTTCCAAAACATACATACATACCCAAGTGATGAGCTCATTTCTGGATGGCCCCTTACAGCTTGACGACATCATACCACAGTCAAAATTGAAAATAGAAAAACGATGAAATAATCGCAGACCCATAACCCAGAAAATGAGCCAAACATAACATACCAGCAAAGATCAGACGCTGTTGATCGGGTGGGATTCCTTCTTTGTCTTGAATCTTAGCCTTCACGTTCTCGATGGAGTCAGAGGGCTCAACCTCCAAGGTGATGGTCTTTCCTGTCAGGGTCTTCACGAAAATCTGCATGCCTCCCCTCAGTCTCAGCACAAGATGGAGGGTGCTCTCTTTCTGGATGTTGTAATCACTCAGGGTTCGGCCGTCTTCAAGCTGCTTTCCAGCAAATAAGGAAGGTAAATATTTGGTAACGCAAATGAAATTTAAGAAATCTAACAAATTAAATTGCATACGGACGAAAGAGTGACATTATAATTTGATTCATCGCAGAATCTTGACCAAATCATACAAAAAATCAAAATTATCCAAGTTAAAAGGTGAGTTATGAGGGTAGAAGAACGACAGAATAATCGCGGACACAATTGTCTAAAAATGAGCCAAAAACTAACCAGCGAAGATCAGACGCTGTTGATCGGGAGGGATTCCCTCCTTGTCCTGGATCTTAGCCTTCACGTTCTCGATCGAGTCAGAGGGCTCAACCTCCAGAGTGATGGTCTTTCCTGTCAGGGTTTTCACGAAGATCTGCATGCCTCCCCTCAGTCTCAACACAAGATGAAGGGTGCTCTCTTTCTGGATGTTGTAGTCACTCAGGGTTCGGCCGTCCTCAAGCTGTTTTCCTGAAAATAAGGAAGGTAAATATTTGGTAACGCAAATAAAATGTAGGAAAGCTAACAAATTAAATTGCATACGGACGAAAGAGTGACATTATAACTTGATTCATCGCAGAATCTTGATCAAATCTTACAAAATCAAAATTATCCAAGTTAAAGGTAAGTTATGAGAGTAGAAGAACGATAGAATAATCGCGAGTGCGGACACAATTGTCTAAAAATGAGCCAAAAACTTACCGGCAAAGATAAGACGCTGTTGATCGGGAGGGATTCCCTTCCTTGTCCTGGATCTTTGCCTTCACGTTCTCAATGGAGTCCGAGGGCTCAACTTCAAGAGTAATGGTCTTGCCGGTCAGGGTCTTCACAAATATCTGCATTCCTCCCCTCAACCTTAACACAAGATGGAGGGTGCTCTCTTTCTGGATGTTATAGTCACTCAGGGTTCGGCCGTCTTCGAGTTGCTTTCCGGCGAAGATCAGACGCTGTTGATCGGGTGGGATTCCTTCCTTGTCTTGAATCTTAGCCTTCACGTTCTCGATGGAGTCCGAGGGCTCGACCTCCAGAGTGATGGTCTTGCCGGTCAGGGTCTTCACGAAGATCTGCATGCCTCCCCTCAGTCTCAATACAAGATGGAGGGTACTCTCTTTCTGGATGTTGTAGTCACTCAGGGTTCGGCCGTCCTCAAGCTGCTTTCCAGCGAAGATCAGACGCTGTTGATCGGGTGGGGATTCCTTCCTTGTCCTGGATTTTGGCCTTCACGTTCTCAATGGAGTCAGAGGGCTCCACTTCAAGAGTGATGGTCTTTCCAGTCAGGGTCTTCACGAAGATCTGCATGCCTCCCCTCAGTCTCAACACAAGATGGAGGGTGCTCTCTTTCTGGATGTTGTAGTCACTCAGGGTTCGGCCGTCTTCGAGCTGCTTTCCAGCAAATAAGGTAGGTAAATATCAATTTGGTCACGCAGAAGAACAAATTAAGTTTAGAAATTTAACAAAAATTGGCATTGATGTATTTACGATGACAGTTCGAACTGCAGTTGGTGTGAGCGGCGTAAAGATATTAAAGTAACATTTCTGTACGCTGCACACACAAAACTGCGGTTCGAACTGCCACAGTTCCAAAATGTTTACCACATCATACAAGAAATCAAATTGGAAGACGGGTTGTGAGAAAGAAAACGACAAAATAATCGCAGGCCGAATAATCCAGAAATAATAAGTGGCAAACACAACATACCGAAGTGAAGATCAGACGCTGTTGATCGGGAGGGATTCCTTCCTTAACCCTGGATTTTGGCCCTTCACGTTCTCAATGGAGTCTGAGGGCTCTACTTCAAGAGTGATGGTCTTTGCCGGTCAGGTCTTCACGAAGATCTGCATTCCTCCTCAGTCTCAACACAGATGGAGGTGCTCTCTTTCTGGATGTTGTAGTCACTGTGGTTCGGGCTGCTTCCTGAAAATAATGAAGGTAAATATCAACTTGGTAATGCAAATGAAATTTAGGAAATCTCACAAATTAAATTATATACGGTCAATAGTGACATTTATAATTTGATTCATCGAAGAATCTTTTGACCAAATCATACAAAATCAAAATATAATTATCCACGTTAAAAGGTAAGTTATGGGAGTAGAAGAACTGAAAGAACGATAGAATAATCGCGGAGTGCGGACACAATTGTCTACAAAAAATGAGCCAAAAACTTACCGGCGAAGATCGAACGCTGTTGATCGGAGGGATTCCTTCCTTGTCCTGAATCTTGGCTTTCACATTCTCAATGGAGTCTGAGGGCTCTACCTCCAGAGTGATAGTCTTGCCAGTCAGGGTCTTCACGAAAATCTGCATGCCTCCCTCAGTCTTAACACAAGATGAAGCGTGCTCTTTCTGGATGTTGTAGTCACTCAGGTTCGGCCATCCTCAAGCTGTTTTTCTGAAAATAAGGAAGGTAAATATTTGGTAACGCAAATGAAATTTAAATCTAACAAATTAAAATTGCATACGGACGAAAGAGTGACATTATAATTTGATTCATCAGAATCTTGACCAAATCATACAAAAAATCAAAATTATCCAAGTTAAAAAGGTGAGTTATGAGGGTAGAAGAACGACAGAATAATCAGTGGACACAATTGTCTAAAAATGAGCTAAAAACTTACCGGCGAAGATCAGACGCTGTTGATCGGGAGGGATTCCCTCGTCCTGGATCTTAGCCCTTCACGTTCTCGATCGAGTCAGAGGGCTCAACCTCTAAGGTGATGGTCTTTCCTGTCAGGGTTTTCACAAGAAGATCTGTATGCCTCCCCTCAATCTCAACACAAGATGGAGGGTGCTCTCTTTCTGGATGTTGTAGTCACTCAGGGTTCGGCCATCCTCAAGCTGCTTTCCTGCAATTCAGAGGGATAAATCATCCAGTTTTGCAGGCATCAAACTTGGAAATGATTTAGTGATATCATCTGACTAATAAGGTGATGAAATAAGAGTATGTTCAGATACAAAAACGTAAGTAGATAGCACCTTTAAATGAACCTGGGAAGATCCAGGAAAATAAATATCAAATCACTTTTAGCAGATGTTGGGGCAAGCATTTACCCGGCCTACAACATGCAGATTGAAACCAACGGAACTTACCGGCGAAGATCAGACGCTGTTGATCGGGTGGGATTCCTTCCTTGTCTTGGATCTTAGCCTTCACGTTCAATCGAGTCTGATGGCTCAACCTCCAGAGTGATGGTCTTGCCAGTCAGGGTCTTCACGAAGATCTGCATGCCTCCCTCAATCTCAACACAAGATGAAGTGTGCTCTCTTTCTGGATGTTGTAGTCACTCAGGTTCAGCCATCCTCAAGCTGCTTTCCTGAAAATAAGGAAGGTAAATATCAATGAAATTTAGAAATATCAAACAAAGTAACAAAACGTTGCATTTCAATTTATACATCGCAAAAGTCTTTAGGGGCCATCCAGAAATGAGCTCATCAAAAATCGGCCTTTTTTGAACATATATACATACTACCTCATCACTACCTCATCATTTGGGAAGATACATACATACCCCAACCTCATTCAGAAAATTATTGTTGTTCAAAGTAGCTATCACTACAGCTTATGTTTCCTCAAAAAATGACTCTAGACTGCTACATGGTTCAAATAGATTGAATATATTACTTAAGATATGTTTTCATCAATAGAATAGGTAGATGAAGGTCCTTTCAATCATTTTTACTTTTATTAAAGGGTGCCATTGGAAGCTCCATATTACTTCCCATCATCAATAATATATGCACCAGTATGCACATTGTAAATTGTAATGAAAAGAAGAAACTTTTATTGAATTCACAATATTTACTTCCTCTTTCAGACCACAAGAAATGTTTATGTTGCTGCTCTAGCCAATGATACTGCAGGTACCTTGGTTGCAGGGTGTATCCATTATCAAAGATGTGAGTGTGGCGTTATTTTAGGGACAGGGAGTAATGCTGCCTATGTTGAACAGATAACTAATGTGCCTTCCATGAAGGGATCTTTGGATGAGCAGGTCAGCTGGAAATCCTGAATTGAAATGGAAATCAATAACAGATCTATCATTAATAATCGAGCTAATTAGCCCTGCAAAGTAGAACATCAAAAAGGTGTTGCTCACTGCTCAGTCTTCAATCCAAATTTCCTGAACATGGTCATTAAGTTGTTTTGAAAATCAGTTTATTTTTCTCAGAATATCTATGTAAGAGTATTCCCAAATTATGATAAATTGATGGAATATGGCCAAATTTCACGCTGGGGATGACCAATAAGATATGATTTTAAAATTGATAATTGAATTAAATTCAAGTATGGACAAAGTATCAGATCAATTAACTAATTAAGTAATGGATGTTGCATCAACAATTACAAGTATCGAATCAGGTTGTGATAAACATTGAGTGGGGTAACTTTGGGGAGTATGGACATCTTAAGGACATTCAAACAGAGTATGATTTGGAGGTGGACAGCACGAGCAGCAATCCTGGAAAAGCCCTATTTGTATTTCAGAGTTGTGTTTTATGTTGACCAGCCCAAATCTGGTGATGGATCTGTAAGATTGGATTATGATGACGGACCATTAAGTCACCTTATAAATAAGATTTAAATGTCTTTACTTGATAAGTACTGCTCCTGTCAAGTCATCTTTCGCATGACCTTCAGGTTTGAGAAGATGATCAGTGGCATGTACATAGGGGAGATAGTTAGACTGGTCCTCAAGAAACGTTGTGAAAGTGGTGATTTCCTCGTTGGGAATGTTTCGGAGCTGCTGGACAAACCAAATACCTTCGATGGGGCAGTTGTCAGTAATTGCATAAGGTAAGGCATCACGATTTTCATTGAATGGACTGACAACAAAATGCTCGAATTCGAATGTTGCTGCGTTTCACTTTGTATTGATTACAAAAACTTCATTCTGAACTCTAGATATTCTGAACCAGAGACCTGACTATTGACACCTCTCTCTGATACCCCCTCAGATCAGATGATGAGATATCATCCCTCTTCCCGGGCTGCACCCCCTCTGATATGTCCCTTGTGAGGGAAGTGTGTGCTGCTGTCAGTGACAGAGCAGCCAAGCTAGCTGCTGCAGGTGAGTCGCAAGTGTGGTGTGTTATATATCACACATGACACAGGTGTAAAATACACGTTGTTTTACGCATGTTGTAACGTTTTCTTATCTTGACGGGTGTGCCATTTCAACCATCACATGTGTAAAGACGATTTGAACATACTATTTGAAAGCTTCCGGGTTTCAAAACTTCTCGTATCATTTTAACGTTTTTAATTAACTCCCGAAGAACAGGTGTAAAGTACACGTGTTATGAATGCTGTAAGCTTCACTTATAATGAGGGGTGTCTCATTTCAACGAATCCAGCTTAGAATGATTCTTAGAATGAACAATGTGTGATTACTGAACAGTGAACAGTACGTATGTCAATTCCTGACTTAGCACTTGTAAATTCCCTCCCTCTAGGGCTGTACGCGGTGTGGCTGAAGCGAGGAAAGGGTGATTTCACAGCAGCAATAGACGGATCTGTCTTCATAAAGCACGTTACCTTCGCCTCCGTCATGCGGAGAACCCTCCAAGAGATGGGATGCACTGTGAAGCTGGAGATAGCTTCTGATGGCTCCGGGCTGGGGTCAGCCCTCATTGCTGCCATGGCACCGAAACCTTAATCTCACTTACTGTGTAGATATTTTATTGTGATAGGTCGGGGATAAGAAATTTTCGTACTTTTAATAATGATTGTTTTAGTACCTGATAATTTTATCTTTTTAATCAATGGGGTAGTGTTATGGCGTTAGGGCATACCGCATACATCATGAGGAAGACAATCATGTTAATTAAGGATTTTTGAGATAAAATGAATTAGTATTGATAACTATTTAGTTTCGAATTGATGGAATTTTTGTCATTTTATGTCAGTTTATTAATATATTTTTTGTAAGTTTTCAGTTAAAAGATCGATTTGTTTTCAATGTTCAGTTAACAATAAGGTAAATAGATACTAGATACTAACTAGATTTGGAATTGAATTGTGTGTACTAGTATGATTAGCTTTTGGAATCATATTATGTTTTTTGACGATGGTTTGACGATGGTTAATACTGAAAATGCATTCAAATTGTTGTATTATGATATTGATTATTGATAGAGCTTTCTTTTTATATCTTTCATGTCAGTAAAGTTTATTTTGAATTATACCTCAGTGAAGTACCTATCTGAAATGATACAAGAAATCATGTGCTCAATAAAGAGTCATAGATTTGAATTAAAACTTTTGCTCCAATGTACACAATAATTACATAGATTATGCTTCCTCTATGAAATTATAATTTAAATGCATAATTTAGCTGATTTCTTGATTTACCTTCGAATACCCCTTATTATTTACCTACCTCTCACATCTTTACACTCAAATGCTCCCTTCAACTCAGATTGTGATGTCAGACATTTCATCGCTCCCTGACGCAGAGATCCTGGCTCTGCTGCACTCTGGCTCCCTAAAACACTACTCTCTGGAACACCACTTGGCACCTTCCCGAGCTGTGCAGCTAAGGAAGCAGTACTTGCTGGCAGATCACCCTGACTCCGTGAGGAACAGCGTACCGTTTGAGGGCTATCCGCACTACGATATCGCTACTAAGAGTTGCTGTGATGGGGTGATTGGCTTCCTGCCCGTGCCTCTAGGGCTGGCAGGACCTCTCCTTATCAACGGGAGGGAGTTCAGTGTTCCCATAGCAACCACAGAGGGGGCGCTCGTAGCCAGTCTGTCTAGGGGCTGTCGTGCTGTCTCGCAAAGGTGTTAGTAAGGCTTTGCTATCCATTGCTGAATCTTTTAATTGCAGTTTACAACACACTCGTAATTGCAGTTTATTATGGAAGAATCGAGCATTTTATTTGTAAAGTTCGTAAATCATTGAGCAATTTCTATTTAACCGAAATTCTGACATTATTCTTACTTCCGCTCCCCTCACAGCGGAGGGATCCAGAGCACGTGCAGCTACTTTGGAATGACACGTGCACCCCTCCTCAAACTGCCCTGTATCCAGACTTGTAAGGCGGCAGCTGATTGGTTCTCAGACCCGAGTCACGTGACCCAAATCACGCGTGAGTTCGAGAGCACGAGCCAGCACGCCAAGTTGAGGAGCGTGACTCCCAAACAGGCGGGCAAGCTCCTGTTTATACGGGTGGTGGCTGCGACGGGGGAGGCAATGGGCATGAACATGATCAGCAAGGGCTGCGAGAAGATTATAGAGTATCTGAAAACGGTCGAGGTTTTCAAGGACATGATAGTGCTCAGTCTCAGCGGTAAGTTATTATTTCAATTATTCATTATATAAACCGGTTAACATTGACAATTAAATTGCATTCAGTAGCAGTGTTTAGAACAATTTATTGTGCAAATCAATTAGATCAGTTGCACTCTCTGCTTGGTTTAAATCAATCACCCACACTAGGTAGTTGTTTTCATCGCACTACTTCACCAGGTAATTACTGTGTGGATAAGAAAGCCTCTGCCATGAATTGGATAAATCACCGAGGTTACAGTGTAAACTGTGAGGTAACGTTGCCTGCCCAAGTCATAGCCTCTGTCCTTAAAACTTCTGCTGGAGCTCTTTCTGAGCTGAACTTCTCAAAAAACCACGTTGGTTCAAGCCTCGCTGGCTGTATAGGTTGGTTTGGATCATGTCACATGTTCACCCAGTGACAGAACCCTAGCGAGCGAGAGAGCGTCGCTCGACAACCAACAGCCACGTTAGTGGCGACCCAAAACGTCCAAACGACCGAATTTTCATTGAAATTAGCATTGAAATTCCCAATGAAATTAGCATAAACGAAACCAAATCGGCTGTTAATTACCTACGATACTGTTCAAAAGCCGCCAAATTATAACCGTGACTTATAATTACTAGGTATTTCATTGTGTTTGACAATTGTACAGCTTCATTTATGTCGTGAAGAGTAAGGATCATCCTGACAAAAGTCTGTAGTACATTTACGATTACTGGCTCAAGCCCTCGCAGCTGTATTGTACCGCAAAACTTGTGATACCGTACTATAAACAACTATAATAATGCGTGGGATATTTGCTTGTGTTTGAAATAAACTTGAATTAACCATACGTTAATTATGTGTAATATTTGATCACGTGGGAAAACTTCAAAGTAGTCTCGTTCAAATGTTAGTCCAAATGATGAAGGCACACGCAGCTCTAAAATGTGCTGGTCGTCAGAAAAAAGCTACGCTCGCTGGTGTTGGTCGCCATGCTCGACGACCACAATACAATTACAGGTAAAATCTCATCCTACGCTCGCTGGTCGTCAGGGCTGCGCTCGATGGTGTGGTCGCCGGCAAATACTTACAATATTCACTGTGTAAACTGTTTTGGCTATAACTTGAGAACGAATAGATATTTTTTCAAAATTATTTTTTCCTCTGTTGGATAAATGATTTACGAAGATTCTAAGCATGCTTGAATATGTTTATCATCAATAACAAACTGTTGAAACACAAGTAAATATTTAGTTTACGAAAATCCATGTTTTAGCTGTAACATTGCATCTGAGCAATATTTTTTTCAAAATTCTTTTTCCCTCTGGTATAGGTTTGTTATGCGAAGATTCTAAACATGCTTAAATGTGTTGATTATTAATAACAAGCTGTTGAAACACAAGGAAATATTCAGTTTATGAAAAAATCTAGTTTTGGCTATAACAATGCGCCTGGTCGATATATTTATTAAATTCTTTTTTCTCAAGTTGATAAATAATCCATGAAATTTTTCATAATGCTTCAGAGGCTTAGTAGCAACGAAAAGCGGTTGAAACACAAGGAAATGTTTAGTTTTTAAAAGCTAACTTTCGGCATCTGATTGTTATTTTTAAAATTCTTTTTCCTTTTGTTAGATGAATGTTTTTTCGAAGGTTCTAAACATGCTAAAATAATTGAGTAATGCCAACCAACTGTTGAAACACAAGGAAATATTAAGTTTATGAAAAACTAAGTTTTGGCTCTAACACCTCCTCTGATCGATATTTCTTCCAAATTCTTTTTTCCTCTGGTAGATGAACGTCCTAATGCTCAGATGGGAAATACCATTAAATTTTTCGCCTCCGGCGGGTTGTTGTGATCAAATTATACATTACAAAATTGAGCTTATAAGCAGATTCGGATGGGAAAACCACGAAATTTTTCGCCTGCGGCGAGCTGTTGTGATCAAATTATACATTACCAAATTGATCTTAGAGGCATACTCAGATAGGAAATAGCATAAAATTTTTCGCCTGCGGCGGGCTGTTGTGATCAAATTATACATGACCAAATTGATATTAGAGGCACATTCAGATGGGAAATACCATGAAATTTTTCGCCTGCGGCAAGCTGTTGTGATTAAATTATACATTACCAAATTGATCTTAGGGGCATACTCAGATGGAAATACCATGAAACTTTTCGCTGCGGTGGTCTGTTGTAATCGAATTATACATTAACAAATTGATCTCAGAGGCAGATTCAGATAGGAAATACCATAAAATTTTTTGCATGCGGCGGGCTGTTGTGATCAAATTATACATGACCAAATTGATATTAGAGGCACATTCAGATGGGAAATACCATGAAAATTTTCGCCTGCGGCGGGCTGTTGTGATCAAATTATACATTATCAAATTGATCTTAGAAGCAGATTCAGATGAGAAATACCAAGAAATTTTTCGACAGATAAAAAATTCTTGAAACCGTGGCGACCAAATTGATTAGTGAAAGTCTGCGCTCGACGACCCACAATAGGTATTCTGTCGACTGTCACTGGGCATGTTCAACTATTCGTTTTAAGTAGCGTCGCGTTAAATCATGTTACCCATTCGAAGTTTCAACATGGCATGATTTTGAAATGATTTGCAATCAATTTGCTGTATTATTTCATTACAAGCTGAAATGAAATACCTATTTTACATTATGAAATGATAGTGCCACGCCCTCAGGAGGTAACAACGCCCACGCAGCTAACATTGTGTCAGGCTTGTTCCTGGCAACAGGCCAGGACATAGCGCAAGCAGGCACCAGTGCCATGACCATGGTCATTACTGAGTTGGTGGGAGATGGGGACCTCTACGTTAGTGCGACTATGCCTTGCATCGAGGTAATGATCTCGGGTAACCGTTGTTAAGTTGTTTGGGCTTAATGTGGGCATATCCAACTATTTGATTTGACAATTGTGACTATTCTGCTAACTTAAATCTGCTGCTAAATAAAGCATTTGAAAGCTATTTCGATGGCTGAAAACCCTCTTAGTTCCGGGAATGTTCGTCTTGTTTGACCCCTAACTCTACAATCACCCCTAGGTTGGGACTGTAGGTGGTGGCACCTCGCTGCCTCCCCAGAGGAATAACCTGAAACTGATGGCCGTGGACCACGAGATATCAACAGAGGAACTGGCTCAGGTAAGACTTCCAGTCACACATATCTACAATTCACTGGTCTCGTTGTTCGTGATTATCAAATCAACGGACGAGTTTAAAGAACAACTCCCGCGAGTAGAAGATACTCATCTGTGCGTTTTGTGATTTATTTGAATACACTAATGTATGTACTATTGGAATGAGTAATAATGTGATAAGTAAACGTAACCTCCTCCAGGTTGTCTGTGGTGCTGTGTTAGCCGGGGAACTATCACTTCTCTCAGCACTCTGTTCGGGGGACCTCGTCAAATCACACATGCAACTCAATCGCATCACGTGACATGGGATACATAAGATAACGTTATCATGATCAGAGGGACTGTGGAGGATTATTTCAGTCTTGTGATGACTATGTGGGGATTAAAGGGACTGATTTCAGACTTGTGATGACCAAATTATTTGCACATACTCGAAGTTTGTTATATTATGAAAAATATTATATTTCCATTTGAATCAGTTTTGATCATGATGCACTAATATTAACCTTTCAATATGGAAGGATTTGATTGGAAAAATTTGTCTGAATTCTTTGAGTTATGATATAGAATTTGTATTCAACTGCTTTAATCTTATTCTAGACTACCAAATATTTGTATTGAATCGCAGTCCTCTGGTTAGTGGTTGAGGATACCCCTCGAAAATAAATTGCCTCACGTCCATTTCGAATTTATATTCTGAATTTATTATCTGACATCGTTGACATCAACTCCGCAACGTGAAGTGATAAGTCAATCGCCAAAAATGTTTCTTTAATAACTTATCGGTGTTATGCAAAAAAATTGATGATACAACATCTCAGTTTTATCGACCCGGTTTTTGACATTCCTACTGAACCATTTTGCTCTTGTTGTTTTGTGTTTTACCAGCACCATGCCCAATAAACGTTTTGCCCGCACCATTTTTCATATGATACGAGGTATTAGATTCAAAATAAAGCAATAAATTTGATACCATCCAGCGGCACATCTGCCACAGAACTTGCCGCAGTTCTGTCACAAAACTTTCCGCAGTTCTGTCAGTAAATTTGCCATAATTCCCATTTGCCGAGAAGGTGTTCTAGCGTTTTTGTCATAAAAGTGTCAGGATTTTACAGGATTTTACAAGAGGTTCCTCTCCATTCTTGTCATGGATTTTACGGAATTTCCGTCAATTAAAGTATCAACAAAGAGTTCCCTGTGGCTTTGCGGCTTGCAATATGTCTGC